>CAUYRH010180595.1:0-15146 GCA_963574655.1 Perodicticus potto
GGGCGTTGTGGCGGGCGCCTGTAGTCCCAGCTACTTGGGAGGCGGAGGCAGGAGACTCGTTTGAGCCCAGGAATTGGAGGTTGCTGTGAGCTGTGATGCTACGGCACTCCATCCAGGGTGACAGCTTGAGGCTCTGTCTCAAAAAAATAAAAAATAAAAAATAAAAAAAACCTGCCAGACCCCTCCAGGTAGGTAAAGTGCTTCCATAATTTCCTATGCAAATAGAGAAGATTTGTGTTCCCGCCAAAGTTTTCCTCCAACCTGAGAGCAATAATGGCAAGCTTAGAGAACTCAAAGGTGGTGTTACAAGAACCCAGAGTGTGTGGAGTCGAGAACAGATAGTACAAGTTGAGGAAGGAACACTTGCGACAGAAGGGCATACGGTAGAACCTAGAAATTATCGCTGGTGTTTTAATCTTCACCAATGCTGTAACTGCTGTGATCCAAGTATGAGGCAAAAATAATCAGAGGAATGTCTAGTTAGAGAAACTTGTTGTCACTCTGGAGAAGGTGGGGCTTTTCTACATAGAAGTGCATTAGAGATTTAGCCCTCTGGGCAGTCATTGAAAAGAAATTTTTTTTCTCTCTTTTTTTTTTTTTTCCAGTTTTTGGCCGGGGCTGGGCTTGAACCCGCCATCTCCGGCATATGAGGCCAGCACCCTACTCCTTTAAGCCACAGGTGCCGCCCCTGGAAAGAAATTTTTAAAAGGAATGATTGTGTCTTTTTTTTTTTTTTTTTGAGACAGAGCCCGCCAAAACGCCCGGTTATTTTTTGGTTGCAGCCCTCATTGTTGTTTGGGGGGCCTGGGCTGGATTCAAACCCACCAGGTGTATGTGGCTGGCACCTTAGCACATTGAGCCACAGGCGCCGAGCCTATTGTGTCTTTTTTTTGAGACAAAGTCTCACTCTGTTGGCTTTGGCTAGAGTGTACAGGCCTCAGCCTAGCTTCCAGCAATCTCAAATTCCCAGGTTTGAGCAATCATCCTACCTCAGTCTCCCAAGTAGCCACGATTCCTTGCTAATTTTTCTATTTTTTTACAGAGACTTATTCTCTCTTTGCTTAGGCTGATCTCAAACTCTGACGTCAAGGGATCCAATCCTCCTGCCTCAGCCTCCCAGAATGCTAGGATTACAAAGTCTGTATCCAAAAAAAAGTGAGGGGGGCCAAAGCGGAGCCAAATGACAGCCCTGCCTTGACTTGTGTGGAGCTTCTCTTTAGCAAAGGTAAATTTGCTATCACTTCTTATCCCAAAGTTTCAGGCATTCAGAATGTCAATAATTTACTCTAAGAAAACACTGGGGCTTGGGAGTGTCTGTTTATATGTGTGCAAACACATGACAGTGCTCTGGAATGAGTGATGTTCTTCCTTATCAGGTACAACCAAGGGGTGCCTGTAAGAGAACTGCTGTTGGCCCTGCCTGACTCATAAATGTTGCAATCTGGAAAATAAATTTGGGGCCTGTTTATCTCTGTGCAGGGCAGAGCCAAGCTTGACCATGAAGCCTCTCATCTCAGGAGCAGCTTCTTCAAGGCAAGAAAACAAGTTTAGAGAGAATATGATGCTTTGAGCAAGACACTAAGAGGAAGTAAGATGAAACCAGTTATTTGGTAGAGTAAGTAAAAGAGCCCAGGCCAGCCCAGAAGCTGCTCTGTCTCTGAAGTTACCTGTTGACCCCAAGAGCTCTAGAACCAAAGTGAATTTACTACTGTTCCCACCAAGTGGGATAACCCTCCATAAAGGCTTCCTGATTCTGTCTGAACCGTCTCTAATTTTATTTTATTTTATTTTTTGGACCATTTCTTTTTGGGAAAGCAGTTCACTATGAACTAATCCTCTTGGTGTCTGGGATCACAGGTCCACGCCCTTGTAGAAGGTAATTATATCAGCAGTTTCTTTGCTGCTGTGGAAATAAAAGCTTAAAACCCACTTCAAGTTATCTCCATGTAACTTTGCCACAGTTTGTCCCCAGAGAAATAGTCAGTGAAAGCTTACGAAACAGTAGCATGATTCTGCAAGAGCATAGAACTTAGAGACGGATGACTTCTTCCAGTCCCAGATGTATTATTGCTAGAAACTTTTTTGTGGGGGGGAGGGGGACAGAGTCTCACTTTATCGCCCTCGGCAGAGTGCTGTGGCATCACACAGCTCACAGCAACCTCCAACTCCTGGGCTTAGGCCATTCTCTTGTCTCAGCCTCCTGAATAGCTGGGACTAAGGCACCCGCCACAACACCTGGCTATTTTTCTGTTTTTGCAGTTCGGCTGAGGCCGGGTTTGAACCCGCCACCTTTAGTATACGGGGCCAGCGCCCTACTCGATGAGCCACAGGCACCACCCTATTGCTAGAAACTTTTGCACCTCAGTTTCCTCATCTGTGAAACAAGCTAATAGCAACTATCTTTGCCTGGATCAAATAGATGATGCAACCTCTAAGGTGCTAGTCATACATGTAGGTGTTATGATGTACCCCTGTGCATATACTATCCAATGCTGACCTCCAGGAGGGAGTGAAAATTATTCATACTGACATCTTACATCAAATGGCTGTCACCTAGATCAGCTCCCCTGTTGAGAGCCCTTGTTTTGCCAATTGTGGCCTCCTGCCTATACGTCACTGCTTCCTCACCTCCCTGATCTGTATCTGCTGGGTACTCCAGACTCAGTGCTCAGGCCTCTGCTCTGCTTTATCTATAGGTAATACCTGAGTGATCTCATCCAGTCTCAAAGTTTTCAATGACTCTCCAATGAACAGTTCTTTTCTTTATTTTTTGAGACAGGGTCTCACTCTGTTGCTCCAGACTCAAGTGCCATGACATCAGCCTGGCTCACAGCAACCTTAAACTCCTGAGCTCAAGAGACCCTCTTGCCTCAGCCTCCTGAGTTGCTGGGACTACAGGTGCCTGCCATGATGCCAAACTAGTTTTTCCATTTTTAATAGAAACAGAGTCTTGCTCTTGCTCAAGTTGGTCTCGAACTCCTAAACTCAGGCAATCCACCTGCCTAGGCCTCCCAGAGTGCTAGGATTACAGGTGTGAGCCACTGCACCCAGCCCCTAATGTACATTTCTCATATGGGTCCTTGCCTCTTGCTTGCTATGGGTCATATTTCCCCTCCAAAATTTATATTCAAATTTAATTGCCATGTAATGGTATTCTTACTAGGTGGAATCTTTTAGAGGTGATTAGTCACGAGGGATCTGTCTGAGATATTCTATTATAGTAACAGGAAAAAGACTAAGACACCCTTGAACTCCAGATGCATATACACTGCCTGTTCGACACTTTTCTTAGGTCCAAAAATAAACCTGAAACCACCTCCTCACCTCTTCCTTACATACTTTTCCCGATCTCAGTAAATGGCAACTATGAAACAAGTCACATCCCAAGGTGGGGGGGTGGTCAGAGACTGACCGCACCAATAATATTTTCATATATATGTGTGGGACAACCAAATATACAAAAAGAAAATAACAGGGTAGCGCACAGGCCCCATATACGGAGGGTGGCAGGTTGGAACCTGGCCCTAGCCAGCTAAAATAGCAGTGACAACTGCAACAAAAAAAAGCCGGGTGTTGTGTCAGGCACCTGTAGTCCCAGCTACTGGGAAACTGAGGCAAGAGAATCACTTAAGCCCAAGAGTTGGAGGTTGCTGTGAGCTGTGAAGCCACTGCACTCTACCAAGGGTGACATAGTGAGACTGTGTCTCAAAAAAAAAAAAAAGAAAAGAAAAGAACAGTGGGGCAGTCTCTGCCCCCACATTGGTAGGCAGGCAAGGTGGCTCATGCCTGCAATCCTAGCACTTCTGGAAGACTGAAGCAGGTGGAACACTGGAACTCAAGAGTTCAAGATTAGCTTGAGCAAGAGCTAGACCCTCTCTCTACTAAAAATAGAAAAACTGGCTGAGCATTGTGGCAGGCCCCTATAGTTCCAGATACTGGGGAGACTGAGGCAAGAGGATCTCTTGAGCCCAGGAGTTGGAGGTTGCTGTGAGCTATGATACCACTGTACTCTACCTAGGACAACAGAGTGAGACTCTGACTCAAAAAAAAAAAAAAAAAAAAAAGGGAAGTCTGTGCCTCCCTGTCAGCAAATGACACCATCATTCAGCCAGTTGCTCAAACCAAGTCTTCTGAATCTCCCTTGACTGTTCTTTCTCATCTCCACACTCCAGTAAACTTCCGAAGGCGACCCCTCCAACATACTTCCCAAGCCCGAGACCTTCTCTCCAAGAGCATTGTGTGATGTGAGACATCACCTTCTCCTCAAGAGATACTGATTGGCCTCTCTGCTTCTACCTTTCCCTGGGATCATCATCCTACTATTCTCCACCCAGGAACCAGAGAGAGGTTTTTGTGTTTTTCGTTTTTTTGTTTTTTTTTGAGACAGAGCCTCAGGCTGTCACCCTGGGTAGAATGCCGTAGTATCACAGCTCACAGCAACCCCCAACTCCTGGGCTCAAGCGATTCTCCTGCCTCCACCTCCCAGGTAGCTGGGACTACAGGTGCCCGCCACAACACCTGGCTATTTTTTGGTTGCAGCCATTATTGTTGTTTGGAAGGCACGGGCTGGATTCGAACTCACCAGCTAAAGTGTATGTGGCTGGCGCCTTAGCCGCTTGAGCCATAGGTGCCTAGCCAGGTTTTATGTTTTTTACATTTAAACATATCTTTATTTAAAACAGATGGCTCATATTATTTATATCTTTGAGTATCTGTGTATATGTATATACACACACAGTAATAAATGGTTCTGCTATTAGTTGTTACCTTTTATTAAGGTATGGTTGACAAAATTTGTATATATTTATGGCATACAACATGATGTTTTGACATATGTTTACATTATGAAATGGTTAGTGGTTAAATCCAACTAATTAACATATCCATCACTTCAACAATAATACTCTATTATTGGGAGACAGAGATGTTTTAAAACACAATTGAAGGGGCAGCACTGTAGCTCAGTGGTGGGAAGCCAGCCACATAGACCAAGGCTGGTGGTTTAAACCCAGGCCAGGCCTGCTCAACAACAGTGACAACAACAACAACAACAAAATAGCTGGGCGTTGTGGCTGGTGCCTATAGTCATAGCTACTTGGGAGCTGAGGCAAGAGAATCTTAAGCCCAAGAGTTGGAGGTTGCTGTGAGCTGTGATGCCACAGCACTCAACTGAGGGCGACGACATAGTGAGATTCTATCTCAAAAATAATAATAATAGGCTCAGCGCCTGTGGCTCAAGCGGCTAAGACGCCAGCCATATACACCTAAGCTGGCAGGTTCAAATCCAGCCCAGCCAGCCAAACAACAATAATGGTTGCAACCAAAAAAAAAAATATATATATATATATATATATATCCAGGCATTGTGGCGGGTGCCTGTAGTCCCAGCTACTCGGAAGGCGGAGGCAGGAGAATCACTTGAGCCCAGGAGTTAGAGGTTGCTATGAGCTGTGATGCCACAGCACTCTACCGAGGGTGATAGTTTGAGGCTCTGTCTCAAAAAAAAAAAAAAAAAAACCTGATTGGTTATACCCTTACAATAACCTGAAATAATAATAATAAATTATAAAATTTAAAACATTAAAAACAGGGCAGCGCCTGTGGCTCAGCGAGTAGGGCGCTGGCCCCAGATACCAAAGGTGGCGGATTCAAACCCAGCCTTGGCCCAACTGCAAAACAGAAAAACAGCCGTGCGTTGTGGTGGGCACCTGTAGTCCCAGCTACTCGGGAGGCTGAGGCAAGAGAATCACCTAAGCCCAGGAGTTGGAGGTTGCTGTGAGCTGTGTGACGCCACGGCACTCTACTAAGGGTGATAAAGTGAGACTTTATCTCTACAAAAAAAAGAAAAGGAATAAAAAATTAAAAACAAATAAAAATAAAAAATAATATAATAATAATAATAATAGGCTCGATGCCTATGGCTCAAGCGGCTAAGGCACTAGCTACATACACCTGAGCAGCAGGTTCGAATCCAGCCCAAGCCCACCAAACAACAATGATAGCTGCAACCAAAAAATAGCTGAGGGCAGCACCTGTGGCTCAACAAGTAGGGCACCAGCCCCATATGCCGGAGGTGGTGGGTTCAAACCTAGTCCCGGGGCTCAGCGCCTGTGGCTCAATGGGCTAAGGCGCCAGCCATGTACACCTGAGCTGGCGGGTTCGAATCCAGCCCGGGCCTGCCAAACAACGACAGCTGCAACCAAAAAATGGCAGGGCATTGTGGCGGGCGCCTGTGGTCCCAGCTCCTTGGGAGGTGGAGGCAGGAGACTCACTTGAGCCCAGGAATTGGAGGTCGCTGTGAGCTGTGATGCCACGGCATCCTATCCAGGGTGACAGCTTGAGGCCCTGTCTCAAAAAAAAAAAAGGCAAACCTAGCCCCGGCCAGAAATTGCAAAAAAAAAAAAAAATAGCCGAGCGTTGTGGCAGGCACCTGTAATCCCAGCTACTTGGGAGGCGGAGACAGGAGAATTGCTTGAGCCCGGGAGTTGGAGGTTGCTGTGAGCTGCGATGCCACAGCAATCTATCCAGGGTGACAGCTTGAGGCTCTGTCTCAAAAAAAAAAAAAAACAGAAAACAAAAAACAAAAATAAAATAATAATAATAATAATAATAAATTAGGCTCAGTGCCTGTGGCTCAATGGGCTAAGGCAAGGCGCCAGCCACATACACCTGAGCTGGCGGGTTCAAATCCAGCCCTGGCCCGCCAAACAGTAATGATGGCTGCAACCAAAAAAATGGCCAGGTGTGGTGGCGGGCACCTGTAGTCCCAGCTACTTGGGAGGCGGAGGCAGGAGACTCGCTTGAGCCCAGGAATTGGAGGTTGCTGTGAGCTGTGATGCCACAGCAGTCTGTCCAGGGTGACAGCTTGAGGCTCTGTCTCAAAAAAAAAAAAAGTACATTCAAATAGTTGCCTTTAGTTTAATTGATACTTTATGATGAAAATATGTTGAATCTTTGGACATTGAATACCATGACTTTTTAAAAAATCCAGATCGTTACCATCAATAGAACATGCATGATACGAATGTCTGGATTATATTACATTATAATTAGTGATTGATTTTGCTGAACTAGGAACATGAAAAAGAAAATTTGTGGCGCAAATGTGCAATCATTTATGAATTACCTATGCTTTTATTTTATTAGTTACCCCATCATCACTGTCCCATCAACCAAACACCAAGCCACGCATAAGGATAGTTTATTTAATTCTGACTCCTGGTATCTAGCTGAATTTCTGTCTAACTGCAAATACTGCAGTTTTGCACGTATTTTGTATTTTGTTGTTTTGAAGGCATATGTCAAAGTAGGAGGCTAAAATATATTTTATTGAATATATTGGGTTTCCATTTCTACCTTTGCCAGAGGTCTGGGACACATAAGGACCAGGCCTGGACTCATCGCTTGATCTGAAGTCTCAGTCCAGGGCCTAAAATGGGCCCCAGCAGGCACTGGTGCCAGAGTTGGGGGGTGAAAGTGGGGCTGACTGATCAATCACAGCTCTGAGGTGCAGACAGGCCATAGGCAAAATGGTTAAATAGGCAAAGGGATTATTCTCTCACTGGGGGCTTCCCTGGCCCACCCCAGATCCAGGTTCCTCAAACTCTACCCCAGATAAGACTCAGAAGCCCACAGAAGCCCAACCTGACTGTCCCCACCCACCTGCTGATTATTCATTTGAAAAGTACCTCGTGTTCGCCTATACCCCAGGTACTGGGCTCGGCCGTGGGCTAACACGGGCCCTGCTCTAAGTGGGAAGCTCATTTGGAGGAAAGCCTTATCAACCCTCACTTGTCTCATTTTCTCAGGCTTCCTTTCCCTTAAGCCATAATAAAGGAGAAAATACTTGTTTAGGGGTCACTGTATTTACTAAGTTCTTTATTCGCTTTTTCAGAATCGTGCTTTCTGCTGTCCTAAGCAACAATTAATTTAATTTATTCCGCCGGGATTGAATCACTGAGCCGTTGTTACCTGGTGGGCACGGATCTGTACCCAGATGATTCAAAGGGAAAAAAAACCGGCGCGTGGCCTTCAGGAGTCACACACCGAGGGACTCTTCCTGCTCCGGGCTGGAGCTGCGCAGAGTTTGCACAAAGCGTAATGACAATACAGGAGGAAAAAACAACTTTTTCTGGGAAATTCAGGTGAGGCTTCTTCACCACGGGTGCTGTTTGCGCTCAGCAGCGCAGGGCCTGCAGAACCTCTGCAGAGACGTGGGGTGGTCGCGCATGCGCAGAGGAGGCAGCCCGCAAGCGCTCCCCGGAAAGAGAAAAGCCCTGGGCATGTGGCAGGTGCTCTGTGGGTTCTAGTTCCCTTCTGCTGCATTCCAGCCGTGTGACAATGCTTGGTTTGGTTACAGTAGAGCTTTAGTTAGTCCTGGAGACCCACAGTGTATCCCAAAACACATTTCCCTAGGGTTTTCTAGGTTTTCTCAAGGCAACCTTCACCATGTACAGAGGGGCGTGGAAGGGCGGGAGGTGAGGCTGAGCACACCCTGGCTAATTAGTTAATTGGCAATGGTCGGCGCCTGCCCTCCCAGGGTGGTTGTGCAGGTCACAGGAGATAAAGAGACAGAGACAGAGTGTGATGCCGGGGGCTCATTGTTTCTGGAGTTGCCAAGAATCAGAAGAGGTCACTCTTGTCAAGGAGCTCATATTCTTGTCGCGGAGAAAAACATGCCATGAAAAGCATGAGAGTGACCTAAGGGACTTGGGACATTTTCATAAGCAAGGCATCGGCAGGTAAATCAGACAGAGACCCTCCCTGCAGGTTGAGGGCCGCAGAATGAGGGCAGTGACTGGGGCAGGGTGGGTGGGGGAAGGAGCCGTGCTCCTAGAGAAGATGCATGGGGACAGTCAGAGAGAAGACACAGTGCTCTGGGCAGGCGGGAAGGGACAGGCGAGAGGGCCACCTGTGGAAGGGCAATGGGGAAAGGGGCCGGAGAAGTGAGAAGTAGGAGGGTGAGAAGGTTGAAATGCTGGCTGGAGGAGCCTTCCTTAGAGAAGTTGGGCTGGACACAGTTTAAGATCCACTCCAGTCCTGAGACCTTCCTTGCAGACAGAGCACACTGCTCATTTGAGTGCCCACTTCTTTCCAGCACAACCTAAGCCCTGGCTCCTGGGGTTTATCCTGAGTGGTTTAAACTAATGTCAACAGTGCCATTCCACTTAGTTTAGGGTGTGTCTGTAATCGGGTGCCAGGCAGTGACCATACAGCTAATGTGTTGGGAGGTTCTGGGCAGGGAGACACAGGGAAGAAACAGGCCATCTTCTTCTTGTACGGGATGCGAATGTGTCTGGATGTGAGGCCTGAAACTATAATCTGACTTGGACCCCTGAACGGGCCCACCCATTAGGGCCACTTCTCAGGGGGAGTTTCCCAGCCTGTCTCTAAGGAAGGCCTGGCATCTTTCCTAGGTCCTAAGGCCTTCTATGTCCTTGGTACCCCTAGTCACAACTCTCAGGCAAGCTTTCCTGTAGAGCAGCCTTACACCCTGCTAAAGTTACACCACGCCCATGCCTACCCAACCTGCACCCCAAACAAATCCTTTTTTAGATTGGAACTGGTCCAGAATTAACGCTCCCTGCTCAGGCCCAAACCATAACCTTTGTAAAGGATTCTAGAGGCTTCGTGGAATTGTCATTATCTCAGCACTCTATAGTCCCATGGTACCATTCCTCAGACAGCCCACAAGTCTGTCACACCAGTGGTCACTGAAATTAGCTCATTGTTCTGATCCTCCAGCTTCAAGGCTGCCACAAGATCAGTGGCCCCTCTTTAGTAATCCCACATGTCCCCTTCCACAGGATTCAAAACCGTTCCTCGCCTTCACCTTGGAAAATACAAGAGGGAGAGGTAAAGCACTGCACCAATGTAAACATTTTTTATGGCTATATGGCGTGCATCAGAAAAGAACACACATCATGATGGCATCAACAGTGTTCACAGTACGGGCTGGGCAAGGTGGCTCACGCGTGTAACCCTAGCACTGTGAGAGGCAGGGGAAGGTATTTGCTTGAGCTCAGGAATTTGAGGCCAGGCCGAGCAAGACTGAGACCCCTTCTCTACTAAAAATAGAAAAACTAGCCATGCATCATGGGGCAGGTGCCTGTAGTCCCAGCTACTCCAGAGGCTGAGGCAGGAGGATCACTTGAGCCCAGGAATTTGAGGTCGCTGTGAGCTGAGCTGATAGTACTCTAGCCAGGGTAACAGAGTGAGATTCTGTTTCAAAAAAACCCAACCCCTCTCCCCCCAGACCCCCAAATACTCACAATATGACTGCCCACATAAGCAGACCCAAGGAATAGAACATTGCCAGCCTTCCAGGAAACTTCCTCATGCCCTTCCCTAACACCAACCCCACTCTCCCCTCAAAGGCAAACTCTAAAACCATAGAGGTGTCTGAACCAAGGGAAACCACCAAAAGTTTTAAGCAGAGAAGAAATAAAATCATATTTATCTTTAGGAAAGCATTTCCTGGTTAGGAAAAGAACAAGAAGCAGTGATATTGGGACCAGAAAGGTGCAGTAAGGGTGGAAAGAGGGGGGGGGGAGGGAGAAGGAGGAAGGAAGGGAAGAAAAGATAAAGCAGGAGGGGAATGGAGGGTGGGGTGAGTCAGGGAGGGGAGCAGAGGGCATGAGGCAACAACGTCCTGCCAACTTGTCCACTCTTTAGCTGTGCCTTTCTGTGGTCTGTAGATTGATTAAATCACCTTAAAAGCCTCCTACTCCCAACCCTGAAAGTCTTTTATTCAAACCAGTCATCCGGAAAGCAAGCCTCCCACTGGTGCTTAATTCACTCAAGGAAAGATCAGAAGAACCTGGTTACCACGCTTTGCAAAGTTGCTCATAAAATTCAGCAGGAGCCCGCACTCCTTGGAGACTTCTATTTTTACCAAAAACACACACAGAGAAGTGGAGAATTTTCAAATGAATTAGACATGAGATTGATCTTTTTATACATAAGGAGCAAGAAAGGAGCAGGGACACTGAGCTTGAACGGCCCCCGCCACGTTTCCCTGAGCCGTGTCATCTTGGTGGCCTCGGTCAGGTGTGAGCTCTGCCTGGTGTGGTTTCCTGAAGACAACAAACGTATGACAACCCCACAGACAGTGCCTGCTTCCGCGCGGAGAGGAGCTGGTCATAGTGGCTCCCTCAGCCCCACCTGAGTATGACACAAAGGGTAGGTGACAACTGGTGTTGAGGAGGCTGAAATAGGACCTGCGGTGGCAGGGTTGGGGGATCTACGCTGGACACCAGCTGGTGAGGCAGAGCCCTGCAGTCAGCGGTCAATCCACCTGGTACTCATCAAGCTGGGGGCCTCAGCAGAGTTTGGTCAGCTGCCTCCCACCCTTATCTTTGGCTGAGGTCAATCAGCCTGTTTTCCTCTTGGTAGGCCTGTGGCTGGTAAGTGGTGCTCTGTGAAGTGGTAGCTTAAGGTCAAACTGGGCTGGAGACAACACAGCCATCTTTCCATCACATTTCATTGGACAAGCTTAATTCTCCTTGGATATAGCAGGGTGATTAAAAAACTAATTTGTGTACAGTTTGCCTGGGAGGAGAAGGTAAACCTTAAACGGTCTTTGTTCTTCAAAGAACTGGACAAGGATGACAAACTTATTTATTTGTTTATTTATTTATTTTTAGAGCTAGAGTCTCACCTTATCGTCCTCGGTAGAGTGCCGTGGCGCCATAGCTCACAGAAACCTCCAACTCTTGGACTTAAGCAATTCTCCTGCCTCAGCCTCCCGAGTAGCTGGGACTACAGGCGCCCGCCACAACGCCCGGCTATCTTTTTGTTGCAATCTGGCCGGGGCCGGGTTCAAACCCACCACCCTCGGTATATGGGGCCAGTGCCCTACCCACTGAGCCACAGGTGCCACCCAAGGATGACAAATTTGAATCTTGCTGAGGCCAGACAGGTACATAAAATAGCAAAGCAGGCTGTGGTAAGCAAACAGGAAGTGATAGGGACTTTGACAAACTGAGTGTGCCTCCTCCTCCCCCTCAGCCAGCTGACACCACGTAAAAACGTAGGCTTCGGGCTTCCAGACCCTCTGATGCTTCAAGACAAGACAGATTCCATGATTGTCTGTGAATATCCTGGATTTTAAATATTGGCAGTTAATTCAGATTTTAAGAAAACGAAAGCACTTGTAGTCAAACTCATGCACAGTATGTCGGGCACAGACTAAGGTCCACTGAGTGAATTAAGCCAGGATGGTGAGGAAGAGCAAGGTTTTGCAGGCTTCGGACTTCAGGGATTTAAAAGGAGAAGGCCTGAGCCTGAGGGGTTGGGGACACAGAAACTAGGAAGAGAGGAGAGCTGCAGGTTCCAGAGTGATAAAGAACTGAGCTGACAAAAAGCACAGCCCTTGGGAGGCGCCTCTGAGAGGACGGGGCACAAGCACCAGGGCCTGGAGGGGCCTGAGAAGGTCCCACAGCTGAGCGAGGCACAGAGGTGGTGGAGCTTCCGGCAGAGCCACCAGCCCCCGGCCAGACCAGGAGCAGCGTCAGCACCCACCACCGGCAGGGACCGAGACTCTCGCTTGTTTTCTGAGTCAGCCTTGTTGCCTGATCCAAAGGGAGAGGAGAGAATCCTAGAAAATTAAGCCCAGTGGACTTCCTTGAGCCGGAGTCCGTTTTGCTTAGAAAATAAAGTGTAGCTGGGTGTTGTGGCAGGTGCCTGTAGTCCCAGCTACTCAGGAGGCTGGGGAAGGGAATCACCTCAGCGTTGGAGGTTGCTGTGAGCTGTGTGACACCAGGGCACTCTCCCGAGGGCAGTAAGTGAGACTCTGCCTCTACAAAAAACAGTAATAATAATAATAATAAAGTGTATTATTTCTTGCAATCCAAATGCCCTAGAACAGTAGCTGTTAAAGTTTAGGTTCTGGATCCTGGAGGGTCCCCAAGACCCTTTCGGGAGGCCCACGAGGTGCAAACCATTGTCATCGTAACACTGTCCCCGTGCTGAGATTTTCACTGGTGGTGGGAAGCTCAGTGAATGACGCTCCCACTGCCCTGCACCCATCTCCACATGTTCCGCACCACCACACACTCACAGTACAGCAGTGCCGGCCACCTACGAATGTTCTTGATGAAGCGGTGAGAATTACTAATTGCATTTACCTTGACCCTCGAGTTCATGCAATTCTCTGTGACAAAGTGTAAGTTAAGCACAAAGCCGTTCTGCAGTATCTGCAGTGTGATGTTCAGTCTTGAAGAAAAGCTCTGCAGGTTGGGTTTGTGCTGTGAGCTGAACAAGCCTGCTTTTTTTTTAATGGAACATCATTTTTACTTAAAGGAATCACTGATAGACAAAATGTAGTTATTCAAACTAGGGTATTTGGCAGAAGTTTTCTTTAAAATGAACAAAATGAGCCTGTCATGTCAAACAAATCAACTGACAGTATTTGTTGCCAATGGTGGAATTCTAGCTTTCAAGCAAAAATTAACATTTTTTGAAAAACTTCGCATTCACCACTGTAAGCCTGACATTTCCCAGTACTTTCAGACTTTTCTGATGAGACTGGTGGTGAATTAATGAACAGAATTTTTTATGTTGTACAAAGAAGTGTGTCAACATTTGGAAGATGTATATAATTCATTGAACCAATGTTTTCCAAATGGCCAATGCATAATGTTACAAAATCATGCATGGATCTTATGGAAGTAATGGCTAGACTAATGGATTTTAATAGAATAGAGAATGAAAAGTCCAGTGATAGGATTTTAGATTTTTGCAACTTATCTTTAAGTAACTACTTGTTGGGTAGGTGTGTAGTATCAAAGAACATTCATAATTATCTGAGAAGGCTTTTAAAATTCTTCTCCAAGCGTGTATATATATAGAGAGGCCAAATTTTCTTCATATACTTCAACAAAAACAACACATCACAACAGATTACATGTAATAAGCTAGATATTAAAGTTAGTGCAAAAAGGTAAAACAGTGCCATTCTTTACTTGATAGTTTTGTTTTGGCAAGTGTAGTTTTTTTTTTTAATAAAAATATCCATTTGTGACTTGGTGCCCATAGCTCAGTGAGTAGGGCACCGGCCACATACACCAAAGGTGGTGGGTTCGAGCCCGGCCCAGGCCTGCTAAACAACAATGACAACTACAACCAAAACATAGCCGGGGCTCAGCGCCTATAGCTCAGTGGCTAGGGCACCGGCCATGTACACCAAGGCTGGCGGGTTCGAACTGGTCCAGGGCCTGCCAGACAACAATGACAGCTGCAACAAAAAAAACAGCCAGGCTTTGTGGCAAGCACCTGTATTCCCAGCTACTTGGGAGGCTGAGGCAAGAGACTCGCTTAAGCACAAGAGGTTGAGGTTGCTGGGAACTGTGACGCCACAGCACTCTACCGAGGGTGACACAATGAGACTCTGTCTCAGCAAAAAAATAAAAAATATGCATTTACATGAACATTTAGTGGGTTTATTTTACTTTTGTAATTTCAAAATATTAAGCGGGGGGGACAAGCATTTTGCTTCCTTGGATAAATTGTTTAATGCTGAAATCAGGGCTTTTAGTGTGCCCATCACCAGAATAGCGTACATTGTAACTGACATGAAAGTTTTTAGCCCTCTCCCCATTCATACTCTCCCCCCTTCTTGGTTTCCAACAACCTTTACTTCACTTTATGACTGTCTGTACCCATCGTTTAGTTCCTACTTATTAATAAGAACATGTGGTATTTGTTTTTCCATTCCTGAGATACTTCACTTACTGTAGTGTTCTCCATTTCCATCCAAGATCTAGTAACCCCACTACTGGGAATCTACCCAAAGGAAAAGAAGTATCAAAGACACTTTGCACCCAAATGTTTATCGCAGCACAATTCACAATTGCAAAGATACAGAATCAACCTCAGTGCCCATCAATTAATGTGTGGGTTTATTATTTTCTTTTTTTTTTTGAGACAGAGCCTCAAGCTGTCACCCTGGATAGAGTGTCGTGGCATCACAGCTCACAGCAACCTCCAATTCCTGGGCTCAAGCAAGTCTCTTGCCTCCACCTCCCAAGTAGCTGGGACTAGAGGCGCCCGCCACAACGCCCGGCCATTTTTTGGTTGCAGCCGTCATTGTTGTTTGGCGGGTCCGGGCTGGATTCGAACCCGCCAGCTCAGGTGTACGTGGCTGG
>CAUYRH010180600.1:0-12000 GCA_963574655.1 Perodicticus potto
ATCTGTTAACTTTTAACACTCATTTTCCTCATTTGTAAAATTAGGAAGTTTAACTTTGTTATCAAGAATATTTTGTTTGGTAGCTGGGTGTTGTGGCAGGCACCTATAGTGCCAGCTACTTGGGAGGCTGAGGCAAGAGAATCACTTAAGCCCAAGAGTTTGAGGATGCTGTGAGTTACGCTACAGCACTCTACCGAGGACAACATAGTGAGACTCTGTCTCGGAAAAAAAAAAAAAAAGAATATTTTGTTTGGCATTGTCATTTACACAACTTTTCCATTTGTTAATTTTTATTTATATACCTTCAACCTGTGAATATGAAGTCTTGAGATAGACTGCCTGAGTTTGAATCCTGGCCTAACCACTCACTTAAACTGGTTACTTAATTTCTTTGTGTTTTAATTTTCTTCTCAATAAAGTGGGGATAATGGAAGTCTTTACTCATATAGTTTTGAGAATAATGTTTGCCATATAATAAGCATTAAAGAAATATTAGGAGTTATTATTATTAATCCTAAGTAATAATAATAGCCTTATAAGGTTTTCCAAATAGTGTCAAATCTCTCCAAATAAAACTTCCCAGAAATGTTTGAGACTGCCACAGAAGTTCAGGGGCTGTCCCAGACTATGTCCAAAACTATAGATCCAAAATAGGTAATAAGCAAGGGCAATTTTTATGCCTCTCATTTATCAGAAATGTTTATACTAGGCTCAGTTCAAACTCATCAGTCACATACACTGAGGCTGATGGGTTGGAACCCAGCCCAGGCCTGCTAAACAATAATGACAACTGCAATAAAAAAATAGCCGGGCGTTGAGATAGGCGCTGAGGTCCCAACTACTTGCGAGGCTGAGGCAAGAGAATCGCTTAAGCCCAAGAGTTTGAGGTTGCTGTGAGCTGTAAGTCTACGGCACTCTACCGAGGGGGACATAGTGAGACTCTATATCCAAACAAAAAAAGAAAAAAAGAAAAGAAATATTTACACTACCTTATTAAATTGCCCATCAAAAGATCTATCTGTAATATACAGCAGATGAAGTATTTCCATGAAATAGCTAATTATAATTTAGCAGGAATGAAAAATCCTTCAATGATGACCCCCAAGTTTTTTCCAAAAAGATGCAAACAGACAACTTTGATATATAAACAACAGACTATGTAGAACTAGTCTTGTATTATCAACATCGTACAGTGTTCTAAAGAAATCAGACTTTGGCTCAGCGACTGTGGCTCAACGGGCTAAGGCACCAGCCACGTACACCTGAGCTGGTGGGTTCGAATCCAGCCCAGGCCCGCCAAACAACAATGACGGCTGCAACCAAAAAATGGCCAGGCGTTGTGGTGGGCACCTGTAGTCCCAGCTACTCGGGAGGCGGAGGCAGGAGACTAGCTTGAGCCCAGGAATTGGAGGTTGCTGTGAGCTGTGATGCTACAGCACTCTATCCAGGGTGACAGCTTGAGGCTCTGTCTCAAAAAAAAACAAAACAAAACTGAGATAGGCCAAAAGCTAGGCCTCTTTCACCAAATAGTTAGCCATGCTGTGAATGCAAAGGAAAAGTTCTTTTTTTTTTTTTTTGAGACAGAACCTCAAGCTGTCACCCTGGGTAGAGTACTATGGCATCACAGCTCACAGCAACCTCCAATTCCTGGGCTCAAGCGAGTCTCCTGCCTCCGCCTCCCAAGTAGCTGGAACTACAGGCGACCGCCACAACGCCTGGCCATTTTTTGGTTGCAGCCGTCATTGTTGTTTGGCGGGCCTGGGCTGGATTCGAACCCACCAGCTCAGGTGTACGTGGCTGGTGCCTTAGCCCGTTGAGCCACAGGCGCCGAACCTCCTATCTCAGTTTTTGACTTGCTTTCCTCACTAAGCCCAATCATTTCTACCTTTTGATTTAAAGTGAGAGATGTGACACTTCCTTTTACTTGAACACTTTGTGGTCATCATAGAGTTATCAATTGGCCTAATTTCAATATTGCTGTGTTTCAGGGAGTAGGAATTCCCCAGGGGAGGTGGGTGGCTGGTAAGTGGAGCAGTCTGAACACACACATTGACCAATTAAATTTGCCATTTTTTGTGGGCATGGTTTGTGACACCCTAAAACAATTACAATCGTAATAACAAAGATCGCTGATTACAGATCTCTAGAACAGAAGTTCTAATAATGAAAAAGGTTGAACTATTGCAAGAATTACCAAAATGTGACATATAGAGACACATAGTGGGCACACGCTGTTAGAAAAAAGGCTCCAATAGACTTGCTCAACACAGGGTTGCAACACACCTTCAATTTGTAAAAAGTACAATAAAGTGCAACAAAATGAGGCGTGTCTATATTCAAAGTTGACAAACAAATACAAACTTATACTGATTAAACATCTTGATTATTGAAATAGATTTTATAGCATGATTTTTTTTTTTAAGACACAGGATTTAAAAAAAACCCTCACAATTTTCTAGCAACTAAATTAACGCTTATGTAAACTTTAACCATGCTAGAATGGAAAATTTAACGTCATTGTTCTTTATCGTTTCTTATACAAACAAGACCAGGCCTGAGGTCTGTGGCTTTAGTGGAAACAATTTGTGACTACATGTGTCAAGTTCAGCCCCTCCCTTACTTCAATTTGCCGTATGTTTTTTTCCATAGCAAAAACCAACAAATGAAACTTCACATTTGACAGAGGCTCTGTAGTTAGATTTCGGTTCTAATATCCCACACAGAGGGATCCTGACACCCTGCAAGTTGGAGGAGGAGCAGACACCAAGCAGATTGCTGGACGTCGGTGACCACAGACCGTGCTTTCAGAGAGGTGAGAGGCTGGGAAATTACCCAACAGACAGGGAACTTCTGGAGGGTGGGGACTTCTAGGTGTCCCCAGCACTTCAAAGAGTCACGATTCCTAGGAGACATACAATACATGCTTGAAAACTTGAGCAACTATGACGGGGGCAGGTCTAGAGTAAGACTTTCTAGGGCTGAAGGACAGAATTAGGTCTGCATCTTTGGCCACCACAGTCTGAAGCATGGGGCACACAGAGCTGGCCGCTGCACAGGCAGGAGTGCTGCCTGGCCATGGGGAAGAAGAACTGAGCTGTTTTGGCAGAGCAGGGCCTGGGCAGGAGGTGGGAGGAGACCAGAGGTGAAGGGTCCTGAAGAAGAGATGATTGCCCCTTGCTTCTCACTGGTGTATATATGTGAGCGCGAGATGTGGACCAGCCTCCACAGCTGAGAAGTGAGATCCACGAGCCTCTTGCCATTTCCCAGTCACATTAGCTTCCCGCGCCTGCCATAACGAATGACTGCAAATTGGTGGCTTAAAACAACAGAAATTTGCTCTCCCACAGTTCGGGAGGTCCAAAATCAAGGCCTCAATCACGTTCCCTCAGTACTTCTCTGCCTCTTCCAACTTTGGTAGCTGCAGGGATTCATGGCTTACTTGGTCTGTGGTCACGTCGCTCCAGTCCCTTTTCTGTCTTCACGTGGCCTGCTCCTCGTTTGTGTGTTTCTTCCTCTATGTTTCTCTTATAAGGACACTCACTTGTCATTGGATTTGGGGTCTACCTGGTTGACCCAGGATAATGGTTAATTTTAAGTGTCAAAGTAGCTGGGCCATGGTACCAAGAGGTTTGGTCAAACGTTACTCTAGAGATGTTTCTGGGAGGGTGGGTTTTTTGTTTGTTTTTGTTTTTGTTTTTTTGAGACAGAGTCTCACTCTATCGCCCTTGGTAGCATGCCGTGGCATCACAGCTCACAACAACTTCAAACTCTTGGGCTTCAGGGATTCTCTTGCCTCAGCCTCCCAAGTAGCTGGGACTACAGGCACCTGCCACAATGCCCAGCTATTTTTTGGTTGCAGTTGTCGTTGTTTAGCAAGCCCGAGCTGGGCTCGAACCTGCCAGCCTTGGTGTATGTGGCCGACGCCCTACTCCCTACTCTCTGAGCTTTGGGCGCCAAGCCTGTGAGGGTGTTTTGGATGCTCTACATACATTACGATGGATTCTGAGTAAAGCAGATTGCCCTCCGTAGTGTGGGTGGGCCTCATCCAGTCAGTAAGGCCTGAGTAGATCAAAATCTACCCCAGGAATTCTTTCAGCAGATTACCTGGATATCATCTGTAACATCTGCTCTTCCTGGGTCTCCAGTCTTACTGCCTTTGTACTTTAACAGCAATTTTTTCCTGAATCTCCAGCCAGGGTCTTCCTCTAAGATTTTGGACTCACCAAGCCTCCACAATTATATGAGCCAATTCCTTAAAAAACATGTATACCAGCTGAGCAAGGTAGCTCACACCTATAATCCTAGCACTCAGGGAGCCTGAGGTGGATGGATTGCCTGGGCTCAGGAGTTTGAGACCAGCCTGAGCAAGAGTGAGACCCCATCTCTAAATAAAAACAGCCAGGTGTTGTGGCAGGTGCCTCAAGCATTTGAGGTTGCTGTGAGGTATGATGTCATAGCACCCTACCAAGGGTGACAAAGTGAGAGTCTATCTAAAAAAAAAAAAGTGTACATGGCTCAGCGCCTGTGGCTCAAGCAGCTAAGGCACCAGTCAGATACACCTGAGCTGGTGGGTTCGAATCCAGCCCAGGCCTGCCAAACAACAATGACGGCTGTAACTAAAAAATAGCCAGCGTTGTGGCGGGTGCCCGTGGTCCCAGCTACTTGGGAGGCGGAGGCAGGAGACTTGCTTGAGCTCAGGAGTTGGAGGTTGCTGTGAGCGGTGATGCCATGGCAGTCTTCCCAGGGTGACAGCTTGAGGCTCTATCTCAAAAAAAAAAATGGCTCGGCGCCTGTGGCTCAACGGGCTAAGGCACCAGCCACGTACACCTGAGCTGGCGGGTTCGAATCCAGCCCGGGCCTGCCAAACAACAATGACGGCTGCAACCAAAAAAAAAAAAAAAAAAATGGCTGTGGCGGGCACCTGTAGTCCCAGCTACTTGGGAGGCGGAGGCAGGAGACTCGCTTGAGCCCAGGAATTGGAGGTTGCTGTGAGCTGTGATGCAACAGCACTCTATCTAGGGTGACAGCTTGAGGTTCTGTCTCAAAAAAAAAAAGTGTGCATCACATACATATATTTACATATACATATGTTATACACATATATCTTTTATTTATATATTATAATATATATATTTATATATATTAATAAATCTTATAATATATATCCTCTTGATTCTGTTTCTCTGGAAAACCCTGACTGATATAAGGGGCCACCATCCAATCAATTATATCCAATTTAGAGAAGAGCTCTTCAGACCTAAATGCATATGATCTTGTTCAAATGCAGATTCAAGTTCTCAGGTGCTGCTGGTTAGAGTGATCAACACTTCCCAGGACTACCCTAGTTTTAGCACTGAAAGTCCCTTGTCCCAGGAAATCTCTGAGCTCTCTGACCAAACTAAGATGGTTGGTCTCCCACCTGCTGGTCCTATACTTTGAGCAGCAAGGACTTAGAAATCTCTGTGGGAGGGAAAATTAGAAAAATTGGCCTTTCCTCAAACAGTTCCTCCCTTAGTTCCGACATAAAGTGTCACGATGGCTGCGCACTTACTCTCTAAGGGTCTCCCTTTTTCAGTGCTTTTATTTCTTTGAATTTTCCATCAGATCAGGAGGGAAGTTTAATCAGGACAGTTTCTCAGCAGATGGACTCACTACTGACTTCAGCGAGACAGGGAAGCTCCCAGGACACCCCCTCCTTCCTCCCCCACACTGAACATTTCTCTCCGCATTGACTCACTCCCTTTTCCTCCCTCCCCTACCCAATACTGTTTGTGAAATCATGGGTTTCACATGCTAATTATATATTTTTCCAGCACACAGTAAACATATTTAGTCACTCATTCAAGAGATAGAGTGTCTTTTATGCTCTCGATAGAATTAACGTGCTGGTTAGATTTATTTGTTTCTAATGTACATTATAACAAATACACTCAGGTAGTCATTCACTCAGCACGGTGCTTTTCAACGTTAGAATAGCCTGGCATGGTTCTGAGTTCTTGAGCCACTCACGCTGATGCAGGCCCCAGTCACCCCTGCGACTAAGAAGGTGGGTGACTTAGGAAGTTGTTCTGTGTTCCCAATGAGCCCAGCCAGGGCACACAAAATCCTAGGCTTGGGCTGGAAGCTTTCTTCTACTCTTCAGATGCGCTCCTGCAATGGGAGGGAAGAAAGTTAGAAGGGGCGGGGGCATCTATTTCAGGGCCTGGGCACTTTGTTCTTCTCACATCTAATTCTCACTTTCAGGTGACCGAGAGCAAAGTAGACTTAATCAAGCCTGCTCCGAAGGCATGGCTAGCGTGTGTGCGTGTGTGTGTTGGGGGTGGTGGCCCGGGACTCTGCGTACAGAGGTGTATGTGTTCCCTCTCCCTCTTTGCAGGCAGCTGCCTGTGTAAATTGGCTGAGGGTCTGCAGTGACCGGACAAGCCACCCCCTCCTGTTCTTCCCCCCACAGGGCTGGATTCTACTCACATTGCTCTGGGCTCCAGGCCTCACACTGATAAGATCCCAAGATCTGGGGCCAGGTGTTTAGCTACCTTTAGGCTAAACCGAGGGCTTCCGTCCAGCTTTATCAGCCCTTGTCAGACTTTTTGCTCCAAGGAATCAATTCTGCTCCAACTACGCCGCAGCTCCTCATTTTCAGTGGGACCTGGCTCTGTCAGGTCTTTCCTTTTCTTCTGCATTTGCAGTTTCTTCTTTTCTCTAGGGGCCTTTCCCTCCATGTACCAGCATGTTCCTCTGTGGCAAAAATAAAACCATTGATCCAAAGCAGTTCTCTCTACCATCCGACCTTCTGCCTATCACTGTCACCTTTTTTCCTTCCTTTTGTGGCACTGACATAGTTAGAGGGGGTTACCTGCAGGGTCACCCAAAAGTCTGCAGTGACCTCTTGTGACCCTCATCCCCCTCCGCAGCCTGGGACCCTCCGTTGGACTGGGGCACCGGAAGGCCCCAGGCTCTTCCTGGCTCATCTTCTTCTTCCCGCAGCCCACGGGGGGCCTCGAGGGCTGTGTCCCCCCATCTCTCTTCCTCTCTCCTTGCACTTGTCCTCCCTTGGAGCAGCCCCATCTGTGCCATCTCCGGCCCCTCAACACGGTGCGCCCTCAGCCTTCACGGAGAGCAGGGCTGCCACGCCGTGCTTCCTTCTCGTTCCCTCTCAGAGCCCAGAACTAAAACTAGAACCGTGGGAAGCCTCATGACAAGACCTCTGGGAAGTTCAGTGGGAACAACTCAGAGTTTCAGAAGGAAGCATGATCCCTGGAGCCTGCCAGTTCAAAAAAACAGAGATTTATAAAGAATGAAGAATAACAGACCAGACGCATTGCTTTCTATAGACAGCAAGCAAACTTGCTACTCGGGGGAATGTGCAGAGAGACACGGGCACCTGGGTTTCAGAGAGGCGTTACCTACCGGCCGTCTTAACAGCCCTATAGACAGGAAGAGCTGGGCCAGTTGAGAGTGAAGTGAAACCACTGTCCTAAGGAGCTAGGGACAGGATTTAGGGGAAAGGAGGGGCAGTGGAGACACCACCACTGTCAGAATGACTTGAGGCACAAGATGTTGAGGGAAAAACAAAGGGCCGAGAAGTGCTCTAAGTCTGACTTCAGTGGGCAGGTGCTTGCCCTGCTGCTATTTCAGGGTTCCCCTAACAGACTGATTCTGATCACTAGTGATGTCTGTGAAGACCTGGAGCCCTTTATAGATGTCCCTTTGTACCAGGTAGCAGTAAAAGTTGTTTCAAACACAGCGGGTTCTGAGTGTAGCTGGCAAAAAGTTCCCTGCTTCACCATTCAGCAAATAGGCACCCAGGAGTGAAAAGTGCTATCCTGGAGCTGGACCCACGAGCTGCTGGAAGCCCGAATTCCTTCTGACTACTTGGGCAGATCTGCTGGAATGTAATGTGGCCACAGAAGTAGGTGAAACTCAGGAAAAACCTGGCGGGGATCCTCAGGCTCTGAGATAACAACAGATATTCCTTGCTAAGTCGTGGAGCCTAGAAGGCACTGGTCTGGGCAGACTGTGTGTGGATGGGACTATGTTTACGAGAACATAAAATAAAATACGCAAACACAAAGAGGGGGAGTAGAAGACGCTGGAGCTGAAGTCAGGACCTAGAGGAGATCTGTAGAATCTGTAGAGACTTTCATGGCCTAAGGCAACAAATCTTTTTTTTTTTTTTTCTTTTTTTGAGACAGAGTCTCACTATGTGCCCTCAGTAGAGTGCTGTGGCGTCACAGCTCACAGCAACCTCAATCTCTTGGGCTTACGCCATTCTCTTGCTTCAGCCTCCCAAGCAGCTGGGACTAGGCACCCACCACAACACCCAGCTGTTTTTTTGTTGCAGTTGTTTTCTTTTTTAGCTGACCCGAGCCGGGTTCAAACCTGCCACCCTCGGTGTAAGTGGCTGGCGCCATAATCACTGCGTTACGTGCGTCGAGCCGAAGCCAACATACCCTGTGTGTGTATCATCTCCATACACTGCCCTGAAATTTTTAAGAAATGGTGCCCAAGAGAAGGAGGAATCTATCCTGCGGAGGACAAAAAGGCCAAATGTTACTAGGAAGAGCCCGTGCCTGGGAGAAGCAGGCCAGCGCAAGGTCCCAGGAGGTGTGACGAGCACGCCCCACCTCTCCTTTTCCTTCTTGTCTCTCTTCTGTTATGGGCAGGGTCAAAATCAAGATATGCAAATTTAAGCATTTTTCCTTCTACGTTTTCTTTCTTTCTCTTAACAATACTTATTTTTCACTATATCAGATATAGAGACAAGAATAGGAAATAAATAAATATGGCAACCCAACATTTATTTTTTCTTTTGAGACAGAGTCTCATTTTGTTGCCCTTGGTAGAGTGCCGTGGCGTCACAGCTCACAGCAACCTCAAACTCTTGGGCTCAAGCAATTCTCTTGCCTCAGCCTCCCAAGTAACTGGGACTACAGGCACCTGCCACCACACCCAGCTATTTTTTTTTGTTGTTGTTCGTTTGTTTAGCAGGCTGGGGCTGGGTTCGAACCCACCACCCCCGATGTGTGCGACTGGCACCCTAACCACTGAGCCTCAGGTGCCCAGCCTGAAACCCAACATTTAAATGTTAGCATTATGCCATTTTGCATCAGATCTTGTAGTTGAGGAAGTAAGTACTACAGACACACTACTCTCCTGTTCCCATCAGCTTCTGGTCATTGGTGCGCCTTCTGGCCATGAAACGCAAGTCACTCTGAGAATCACAGTACATAGGTCTTGATGCACGAAGGCAGGCACTGAAGTTGACTCTAAATTCCCTGTCTTGCTTAGGAAGGCAGGCAGACAGTAAAAGGTGGATATGTGTGGGAGGTCTGCTGTCACCTGAGGTCGAAAGAAACAGGATAGCTAAACAAGCTTTCCAGCTGTACCCACAGAGTTAAGAGCACCTGCCCAAGCCCTGGTACCGGTTTTTCTCGTTTCTGACTTTAACCTTGCTGGTTGTCCTTTCATTCACATGTTTATTGAACTTTACATCCTTATTTACCATGTGCATTTTTAAACACTGGGATTCATGAACCATTACTGTAATTTTCCACTTACATGACTTGATCTGCAGATGGAGATTACCATTCTTACTCAAATACGTCCTGTGTATTCCTGTAAAATTAGGATCATAGTACCTACTTCAAAGATTTCCAGAGGATTAAATGAGATAATGTATCTCATCATCCAGCAGAGTAATTGGCAATATACAGTACCTAGTAAATGTTTTTCTCCTTTTTTTCTAATTTCTCATAAAATATCTGCTTAAAAGTCTACTTAGAGTTCTCAAAGTTGCCAACAAGCAGCATAGGTAGAGTTTCTGGAAACAACTTTTGGTGCATTTATAAAAATTGTGAAGTTTGCTTTCTTCTGATTAGCCTAGAAGCTGGAAAACCTGAAGGAAAGGACAGTATTAAAGAATAATTTTTTAAATGTAAAAACATGGCTTTTGTGTAAATATAAAATGAACATGGGTCAAAGATTTTATTCACTTCATTAATTGTTGAGGATACTGGTAGGGTGTTAAGACTGCGTCTTTTTATTTTTGGACAGAATCTCACTTTGTCACCCTTAGTAGAATGCTGTGGTGTCATAGCTCACAGCAACCTCAAACTCTTGGGCTCAAGTAATCCCAAGTATCTGGGACTACAAGCATCTACCACAACGCTCAGCTATTTTTAGAGATGGGATCTCACTCTTGCTCAGGCTGGTCTTGAACTTGTGAGCTCAAGCCATCCCCCTGCCTCGGACTCTCAGAGTGCTAGGATTATAGGAATGAGTCACCATGCCCAGACTGTTAAGACTGTTTCTTTTTCTTTCTGAGACAGAGTCTCACTCTGTTGCCCTGGTTAGAGTAGCATGGCATCAGCCTACCTCACAGCAACTTTAAACTCTGAGGCTCAAGAGATCCTCTTGCCGCAGCCTCCCCAGTAGCTGGGACCACAGGCAACAACCACAATGCCAGCTAATCTGTTTTTAGTAGCGACTGGATCTTGCTCTTGCTCAGGGTGGTCTTGAATTTCTGAGCTCAAGGAATCCTCTAGGCTTAGCTGGCCAGAGTGCTAGGATTAGAGGTCTGAGCCAATGCACCCAGCACAGTTAGTTATTATTATTGGATGCTCTTCTGATTCTTTCTTAGTGCTGCTTTCCAAGTTCTTAGTTCATTCTGCTATGTATGTGTAAACAGTTTATTACTTTTTACATTTCTGTCTCCACCACTGAAGTAAGTTTCTTTTTTTTTTTTTTTTTGCAGTTTTGGCTGGGGCTGGGTTTGAACCCACCACCTCCAGCATATGGGGCCAGAGCCATACTCCCTTGAGCCACAGGCGCCACCCTGAAGTAAGTTTCTTAAGGGATGTTTAGGGAAAATTTGTTGAATAAATGAACAAATTAAAAAATGGCTTTTCTCAGTAAAGAAATCCTAATAAGAAACATTAGACTTTTGGCTCATAGCATGTGAAATTTGTTTGTGTGTGTGCCAAAATATCACATGGATTTTTTTTAAACCACCAAACCTATAAAACGAGCTTTTGTTTTGCAGTTTCAGGCAACTGCTTGATCTGAAGTGTGATGTTTGGATATTCCTAAACCTCCTGTGGCATCAGGATGTTTGTTTTCTGGGTGTAAGGCAAAGTAGTAACTTGATAGTTTGTCTTGCCCCCTCAACTTCACACAGATGGTTTTGTCCTAACAAAAGCCATAGGCTAGACAGAACATTATCGCTAGCAAGTTATGTCTACAGTCTTGGGTTCTATTTCCTCATTTTTAAAAAGAGGTGATTTCACTTCCTGTGCTGGATTGTCTGCCTGGCTTCTCAGAGCCACAGCCACTTCCTTCTGCGTCCCCCACGACCCCTGTATCATAGGCACTCCCGCTGGGAAACTACAATTCCTACACTCCCCCCGACCCAGCGGAGTTCCAGTTTGGGTTCTGCCAATGTGCAGCGAGCGTGTCTACAGGATGTGGAGTGCGAGGAAGTGTAGGGATTATTGCTCCAGCAGAGGTAGGCAAGGGAGGGGGCTGAGTGGGCTTTGGAAACAAGGTTCTGGGTGTCCTCTAGCAAATCAAGTAAGGGTGCAGGTAGCTGAGATCATAGATAGTCCCTGCACATCTGGATTTCTTGAAAGCTAGCAGCAGTTTTCCTGCCCTTTCAAAAAAAAATTTAAAATAACAGCTTTATTGAAATATAATTTACATATCACATGACTCATCAATTTAAAGTATACCATTCAATCATTATTTATTTGTTTATTTAGTTTTATTGAGACAGAGTCTCACATTGTCACCCTCTGTAGTGTGCGATGGCATCATAGCTCACAGCAACCTCCAACTCTTGAGCTCAAGTGATTTTCTTGCCTCAGTGATGCAGGACATTTGGTGCCCCAACCAGCTCAGCGGAGCTGGCGGACCTGCCGCCTCCACCTTGGCGGTGTCGGTGCGATGGCAGCGCGGGCTGAGGAACCAGCAGGCTGTATGATAGGCAAGGAGGGGGACCTCCAA
>CAUYRH010180605.1:0-40460 GCA_963574655.1 Perodicticus potto
GCTACTTGGGAGGCTGAGGCAAGAGAATCGCCTAAGCCCAGGAGTTGGAGGTTGCTGTGAGCTGTGTGACGCCACGGCACTCTACCGAGGGCGATAAAGTGAGACTCTGTCTCTACAAAACAACAACAAAAAACATATGGAAGAGTGGACATACAAAGTTATAATTGATTTGGAAACTATATATTTGTGTTTTAATATATGGTATTTTAGCCGGGCGTGGTGGCTAACGCCTGTAATCCTAGCACTCTGGGAGGCTGACACGGGAACATTGCTTGAGCTCAGGAGTTCAGGTCTTGTCAAGAGCAAGACCCCGTCTCCACCAAAAATAAAAAAACCCAGCCAGGCGTTGTGGCGGGCACCTGTAGTCCTGGCTAGTCAGGAGGCTGAGGTAGCAGGATCCCTGGAGCCCAGGGGTCTGATGTGGTAATGAGCTATGATGATGCCATGGCACTCTACCCAAGGCACAGAGTGAGACTGTCTCAACACCAACAACAAAAATATACACACACAGTATTTTGTGTATACTTACATATTTTTAAGAATCCACTTTTAACAATAGAGTCATAAGATCAGTGGAAACTAGGTATCTTTATCCCATCCCTATTGACTAGACTTGGAATCCATACTCCTCCTAAAGTAAACTTTACTTCATATTTGAGGAATAACCGGAAACAACCATTTTAAAGGATGTTTGTAAAAACCTTTAAAAAACCCTTTTTTACGTCAAGTTCCAGACAAGATCTCTATATAGGCCTTTGAGACTAAACATAGTAAATCTGTTTCAGAGCCTCAATATATTATCTGTCTCTCTATTGTAATGATACTGATAATGAAATTTTTGGGAAAAAATTTCTTCATATGTTTTGGTCTAAACTACTTACCACGTCTTTGGAGAAATTCCTAGGAAGGTTGCATTGTTGTAGTTGACTTTTATTGATTGTCGTCGTGTTGTTAAGCTATTCGCGCTGATCCCATTCACTGATCCAGGTTCATACGAATAGTTTTCTCTAGGTTTTGTCTAACTTCTCAGAGCATTTGGGTATGCTGTGGGCTCATTAACTGTGTGTGCTTTTTTCCTTCACATCTGTGGTGTCAATATGTTTGAAAAAGAAATAGCTCTGTGGCTTCAAGTGTTTGTCAAAATGTAACACAGGATACCCTAGCAGATCATCGCACTAAGACGTTTTGGGTCTGTAATGGTACATACTTCAAACCTTCTCATTCAAAATCCTGGATGGTTTCCCTTCCGCATCAGTATAACACAAGTTGGGTGCTCATGGACAAAGGGGGCTCTCAGTTGGCATTGTTGGCAATCTCATATTCCTTGTTTGCAGATTCTGCTGCACTGTGGCTAAGGGTTCAATCGCAATAAATGGCAAAGGGTAGGGGGCAATGTGATGCATAGTTCTTAGAAACAATCCTCTTCAAAGCCTCTACAATTCCAGAGAAATTCCAGCTTGAGAGTAAATAGGCTGCTCTCATGGCTTCGTATTAAATGTGAGTGCAGCAAAGGATCTTTAGAATGCTCAGGAGTGGAAACCTTTTTTTAATCCCCTTTTGCCAAAAGTCATTGCTTGAGGGAATTTTCTAACTCTAGAAACAAATTACAGCTGTTCCTTGCTGAATGCAACTGTAGTCCTTCGGAATTCACTATGTCTCTATATTTCTAAACACTAAGGTTCTCCTCTGCAGTCTGGAAGATGTGGCATAATGTTTTTGATCACCTTACATGTTTTAATATTTTCATGAGTACAAAGATTAGATCCTCTTGCCTAAGACCTGTGTTTAGCAAAGCAGAGTAATAAAAAGGTTCTCTGTCCATTTATCTCCTGTTTGGGGACCTCTGAATATTTTCAGAGAATCGTTCATGAGCTATCAGGGACAATGGTGCTGTCAAATAAAAGTAAACATGGAGGGCACCCTGTAGAATGTCTTCTCACACAGGTGCCACCTGGAGTAGACCTTGATGCCTCCTTCAACAGTTATGCACATGCCTAGCACAAGTACTTTGCTCTGGTGAAGAACTATATCCTGGGGCTAGCTTTTATCTCGCATATCTACTCTGATAGCCCCAGAAATGCTGATGGTTAGAAGAATACTGAGGCTGTATTTAAGGGATGGCCGTAGAGGAAGAGGATTGACATTAATTAATGCTTGTTACAGGCTGTTTTTGAAAAATCAGCTTCTGACCAGCTATAAAGGGGATGTTAAAAAGTTGTGCCACTTTTGCAGGAAAAATTAAGCTAATGTTTCATAATATATTAGTATGTCTCCTTTGTACACTGTCAGAGATGTCATACCACACATCACAAAGCACATTTCAGATCAGGGCCCTCATTCTGCACGTGCTGTCCTGGGTGCACATAGTTTACAGGATAACTTCTAGAGTGTACTAGCCAATCAGCTTCTTTGAGAGACACTCAACACATAACTGTTTGAATTGGGCGGTGCCTGTGGCTCAGTGGGTAGGGTGCCAGCCCCATATACTGAGGGTGGCAGGTTCGAACCCAGCCCTGGCCAAACTGCAACAAAAAAATAGCCGGGCGTTGTGGCTGGTGCCTGTAGTCCCAGCTACTCAGGAGGCTGAGGCAAGAGAATCACCTAAGCCCAGGAGTTGGAGGTTACTGTGAGCTGTGATGCTACAGCGCTCTACTGAGAGTGCTAAAGTGAGACTCTGTCTCTACCAAAAATAAATAAATAAATAACTGTTTGAATTAGTGCTTTGATGAGAATTTAAAGCGACTTTTGGAGGGATTAATAAAAGGGCATTAAGGAGTAAAATATGTCATAAATCTTTGCTTTATTTATAGTATCATGTAGTCTGTAAAATATGGTAAATAGTTGGCATGGGAAATAATTTGTCTTTTCATAAATCAACTATCAAATAATAAGGTGTCAGTCATATTTGCATGTTGGTATATAACTCATTTCTCTCTCATGGATTGGAAAATTTAAGTTCTCTAAACTGGTAGCAATCTGTGGTTCTTTCAGTGCCTGTGGCCTTTTCAGAGTCTTTTAGACTGCTTGAATAATTGCCATCCAGTTCCCTTTATGTGCTGAAATCATTAGTAATGTCATAAGGCAATTACCTCAGCTCTTTCTTTGTAGGGGTTCTTTGTGTAACACTATTGCTCATTCATACGGAAAAACACAATGCAAAAACTACAGCATATATTTTTCCCTCTAAGCTTTTTCTGCGCCCTTGTGGATTTACCCTTTGCTACATTCTGAGGGTGCACAGATGACCAAATAGACCACATAATGGCTAAAGCACAATAAGCTATTTCAGTGGCTTGGGTAGAATAAAGCTTAAATTTAGATGTCTGTCTCATACAGAGAGAGCCCTGCCCAAGAGTGGCTGTAGTAATTGATAGGACCTGAAGACAAGGAGATATTTACCTCTTTTTATTTCTATATATGAAAATAATGCCCACGAACAGACTAGGATATTATATACTTCTAACATACTTGAACAATGCTTTATGGAATTATTTCTTCATTACAGTACATAGAAGACTTTCATATGCCAGTGACTTCTTCCTCATGCGTTCATCATAAGTACACCGTAAAGCAGGAGGAATGGATTTCTTTAGAGAGGAGGAATAAACAGGTGCATAGTCACTAAGTAATTTGCCCTAAATCACACAGCAGTTAGGTATCAGACTCAAAAGTCTTCTCGGCTGTGTTCGTTATTCTACTTAAGTGTCTTGTTTAGGAAATCCTCTTTACCTAATAGATACTCATGTATACACGATACTGGAATGGACATTTGTCCAAACAAATAGCTCTATTGCCTTCTAAGTGCTTATAACTCCAAATAGGTATCTGTCAGTTGTTTTGGACTTAGAAGAGAATATACCTGCTAAATTACCAATTTAGGGAGTTTTTTCTAAATATTCTAATTTTATTCAAAACCACAAAATCAACAGAGTTGACAAATCAAACCTTAATAAATGTGCTCTAATTGATTGATAGATTTGGATCATTTTAATAACTTGCTTTCATTATTGATATGGGTTATCCCAAGACGAGACTGTATCCCACTGAGAAAGATCCACTGGGAATCTGAGCTGAGAAGTAAAAACACTCGTGGAAATAATTTACCATGAGTGAGAGTCAAAGGAAAACAACAAAGAGCAGAATTAAAACCCCTAAGATCTGACTTGCTCAACAGCTATTGGTGGCAGAGCTAAGGTCTAAGTCTGGAGCAGTCTGACTTTAAAAGCCCAGTCCTCAAAGCACTTGACATATTGCCTCTCATTCTAGCAGGCTGTCAAGTACATATTTTCTGGTTAACTTGGGAGCTTTAATAATTGTTGCATATTTGATCCAACCTTCAAATAGACAGTATGTGAAAAAAGTCTTCTTAAACCAGACATTAATTATTGTAGTTTTGTAAGCTGTTTTTTTTTTTTTCTTATGGCAACAGAGCCTCACTTTGTTTTTTTTTTTTTGAGACAGAGCCTCAAGCTGTCTCCCTGGATAGAGTGCAGTGGCATCACAACTCACAGCAACCTCCAATTACTGGGCTCAAGCGAGTCTCCTGCCTCTGCCTCCCAAGTAGCTGGGAGTACAGGCGCCCGCCACAATGCCCGGCCATTGTTTGGTTGCAGCCGTCATTGTCGTTTGGCGGGCCCAGGCTGGATTCGAACCTGCCAGCTCAGTTGTACGTGGCTGGTGCCTTAGCCCGTTGAGCCACAGGCGCCGAGCCTAGAGCCTCACTTTGTCACCCTCAGTAGAATGCTGTGGCGTCATAGCTCACAGCAACCTTAAACTCTTGGGCTCAAGTGATTCTCTTTTCTCAGCCTCCCTAGTAGCTGGAACTACAAGCATCTGCCACAATGCCTGGCTATTTTTTATTTTATTTTATTTTTTTGGTTGTAGTTGTCGTTGTTTAGCAGACCCAGGCTGGGTTCAAACCCACCAGCTCCAGTGTATGTGGCCTGCATCCTAACTACAGAGCTATAGGTGCTGAGTCTGTAAGCTGTTTGAAAATATCTAGAAAAATAGGGGAGATTCAGTGTAGGTAGAATTTTTTTTTTTTTTTGAGACAGAGCTCAAGCTGTCGCCCTGGGTAGAGTGCTGTGGTGTCACAGCTCACAGCAACCTCAAACTCTTGGGCTTAAGCGATTCTCTTGCCTCAGCCTCCCAAGTAGCTGGGACTACAGGCGCCCTCTGCAATGCCCTGCCTTTTTTTGTTGTAGTTGTCATTGTTGTTTGGCAGGCCTGGGCAGGATTCGAACCTGCCAGCTCCAGTGAATGTGACTGGCGCCCTAGTCACTTGAGCTACAAGTGCTGAGCCATGTCCTGGAGTAATTATTAGTGCTGAGTTTCCCTTATCTCAGCAGTATCCCAGTTTGTTGGGCAACTCATGGACCTCTTGCCTCTTAGGCTCTTGGACCAGTGTTTTTTTTTGTTTTGTTTTGTTTTTGCAGCTTTTGGCTGGGGCTAGGTTTGAACTCGCCACCTCGGTATATGGGGCTGGCGCCCTACTCCTTTCAGCCACAAGTGCTGCCCCAGTTTTTCAGTCCCCAACCAGCTCTCCGTACACAGAGATTGTTGTGGGATGCTAAAAACTTCTTGGGTAGTTGTAAAATTCTCCCAACTCTTGTCTGGTGGTAAATTAGCAGTGCCCACCCTAGTTAGGTTTCATGTTAGATTAAAATACTGAGAATTCGTAGCCCAAGGTAGGTTCAGGTTGGCCCTGCTTCCAGAACTAACCTTTCAGTCTTCTTTTCTATATATGCTTTTATTCCTAGGCTATCCCTGCTCGGGTCTCTAAAGATTTTCCTTCTTAAACTTCATACTTTGCCCTGGCCTACGTAGATGATTCCTTTGCCTCTCTTGAAGGTATTTCTGGCAGTCCTAAATTCCCCTGATCTACCAAAGTGAGAGAAAATGATGCTTTCCTGCCCAACACCACCTCATCCACTCCCCCCCAACCCAGGCACACACACACTTCTTTCCATGGGCTCCACATTGTATATTAACTGTCCTAGCAGCTGTTTGACTTACTCATGGAAGCTCCTGCTTGGCAGTCACCTTCCATTTCCTGGCCTAGTTTAGGCGGCATATTTTGTAGTGGTTGTTAGACTGAGATCTTCCTTTCAGTGAATCTTGACTTAACCTGTTCTAAGCTAAAAATCAGGCCTAATTTTGGTATCAGCTGTATGAATCCAGTGTCAGGCACTACCTGGGAACTTGTCCAGCTTACACAATGTCCCTCAGCTAGACTGACTCTTAGATGTTACTGTCCTTTCACGAAGCAGTAATTTTCACCCCACAATAAAACTGTAAAAAATTGACTTTTTTAATAGTTTTATTGAGTTATAATTGACATAATAAACATTTAAGGTGTATACATTACTAAGTTTTGACATAGCACAATCATGAAACCATCATCACAATTAAGATAATGAACATATCCATCACCTCCCTAAAATTGCCTCATTATGCCTCCCTCCCTTGTCTCCCCATCCCATTCCTAACCCCCTAACCATTTGACCTGTTTTCTGTCTCTGTACCTTAGCTTGCATTTTCTAGAAATTTATATAAATAGAATATACAGTTTACCCCCACCCCCATGGGAGGCCTGGCTTCTTTCACTTTGCACGTTTACCCTGAGATAGTCTATGTCATCGTGTACATCACAACAATAGATCATTCCTTTTTATTGTGGAGTAGTATGTATTCCATTATATATGGGTAGGCTGCAGTTTTCTTATGCATTCGATTGTTGATGGACATTTGTGTTGTTTGCCATTTTTACCTATTATGGATAAAGCTTCTGTGAAGGAACATTCTTGTACAAGTCTTTATATAGGTATATGCTTTCATTTCTCTTGTGTGCATACACAGGAGTGGAATGGATAAGTGATACAGTGTTTACATTTTTAAAGAAACATTTTTAGATTATATATTTTCCAGGAAGAAGAAGAATGGTTTCCACACATGGCTAAAGAATAAAAGTGCTATTACGAAATTAGTAAATTCAATACTTTTCTTACCTTACGATCAATAAACTCATTGTTTATATATTGGATTATAGGTTATAAATGGATTGTAGGTTTCTAGTGACCAGTATTAAATGATAAAATTTTTGTTAAATCACCCCAAATTATAAATCAAAGGACAAACTATGTTTTAAAAATTGTTTTCTGTTATGTAGACATAATATATTCATCATAACAAGAACCTAGCCAAGGGACATTTAGATAACAGTTGTGAATTCATGTTAAAAGGCATAGAATTGGGTGGCGCCTGTGGTTCATTGAGTAGGGCGCCGGCCCCATATACCGAAGGTGGTGGGTTCAAACCCGGCCTCGGCAGAACTGCAAAACAGAAAAATAGCCAGGCGTGTGGCAGGCGCCTGTAGTCCCAGCTACTTGGGAGGCTGAGGCAAGAGAATCGCCTAAGCCCAGGAGATAGAGGTGGCTGTGAGCTGTGACTCCACAGCACTCTACCGAGGGCGATAAAGTGAGACTCTGTCTCTACAAAAAAAAAAAAAGGCACAGAATTAGTAAGAAAATAACTTTATTTCTATTAATATTAATTTAATCTTGGCCAAATTTCTGCAAAGCCTTAACGATTTGCTGTGTGATAATTGCTTAAAAAAAAAAATTGAAGGACCTTGTTTTGATTTTATAAAAGATATAGGCCCAGAGTAGTGCCTGTTTTTTGTGTGAATTTAACCATTTGAACAACCAGATTAGACAGCCAATGTGTCAGCCTTGCTCATAGCAACATCAAACTCCTGGGCTCAAGTGATCCTCCTGCCTCAGTCTCCCAAATAGCACCTGCCACAGCACATGGTGTATTTTTCTTTTTTCTTTTTTAGCACCATACATACTCAGTACTTAACATTTTTCTATTTTTTATTATTATTATTATTATTATTATTATTATTTTTGAGACAGAGTCTCACTGTGTCGCCCTCAGTAGAGTGCTATGGCATCATAGCTCACAGCAACCTCAAACTCTTGGGCGTAAGCAATTCTCTTGCCTCAGTCTCCCAAGTAGCTGAGGTTGCGGTGAGCTATGATGACGTTAGGATACTCTAGCCTGAGTGACAATGCGAGACTCTGTCTCCAAAAAAAGAAATAGGCTCGGTGCCCCATAGTACAGTGGTTGTAGCGCCAGCCACATGCACTGAGGCTGGCAGGTTCAAACCTGGCCTGGGCCAGCTGAACAACAATGACAACTGCAACCAAAAAATAGCCAGGCGTTGTGGTGGATGCCTGTAGTTCCAGCTACTTGGGAGGCTGAGGCAAGAGAATAGCTTCAGCCCAAGAGTTTGAGGTTGCTGTGAGCTGTGGTGTCATGGCACTCTACCGAGGATGACATACTGAGACACTGCCACAAAAAAAAAAAAAAAGAAAGAAAGAAAAAGACAAGGCAGAGTGAAAAACCCCTTGTTTTGTAACCTTGATTCTCTGTCTTTGAAGCTTTTGTCTGTGCTGTATTTTTCCCATGCCTGAGATTTCTATAAAAGCCTGTGAGGATCTTAAGGGTTTGCACCCTTGTTCTCTCCACGTGGAGGGCTTGCTGGTGTTGGCCCCCTGGGTCCCCTATGTTCAATGCAAAATGGACTGAGTAGGTGTTGCTAGTTTGCATTGAGTCACACCAACACTGATGTAGTGCTGAGTGGTATGTGTTGAAAGGATAAACAAGCAAACAACCTTTTTAGATGGGCAGTTTTATCCCCAAGTCACATAACTGTTAAGTGGTGGATCCCAAAATTCAAATGGAAGACTGACCCCAAAGCCATAGTTTATTTTTTACTACACTAAGCTGCTCCATCTTTGTAAGTCATTAAGCACTCAGAGGAGGACTGGCAGGCAAATTAGGTAATTGAATCGAAACAATACATCTAATTATATAATTGATCCAATATAGAAACATAATGAAACCAATTTTCCATAAATCTAATCATGAAAATGCTGGTTTTATATCTTTTAAAAATTGGGTTATTCTGATTTTAGACTTACACAAATTAAAATGAATGATTCAGTAAAGGCAAATTCTGCCTGCAAATTCAGTGGATTTTATGGGATCCTGAGATAAGTTACTTTGAAAATGCTTTATTCTTAGGGTCAGATTCACTTTTAACATGTTTGTAAAGATAGGATTCTTGGCCTCCCAAAGTAAAGGTGGAAATGTTAGAATATTTTCTGAAAATTATGCAAAATGTCTTTTTAAAAGGGTTACGAATGTTACTTGGTTTTTCCTTTACCTTTTCCTCTAATCACCTCTTTTTGTATCATCCATCTCTTTCTCCTTCAAGGATTTTATCACCTTATCTGTGAGGGATCTAGTCCCTGTTTACCTCTGTAACCTCATTTTTTCCCCTTATCCTTCAAAGTCCTTTGCCATTTACACAGAAATATTTCAATTCCCTGACTGAAGTTGTTCTCTGTCCTGTGAAACTCTTTGCTTACCCCAGTTTCTTAGTATCTCCTATATCTTTTGAAATAGTCTATGGTCTTGTGTGTCCTATACTAGACAGTAAGCCTTTTTAGAGCACTTCTTGTCTCATAACCACTTGCACACTTCAGAATCCTCAGCACCTGGCATAGTTGCCAGTACTTGATGCGGTTATCTAGTACATTAAGAAACAAAACCAAGGCTGGGTGCAGTGGCTCATGCCCATAATCCTAGCACTTTGGGAGGCCAAGAGGATCACTTGAAGCCAGGAGTTCAAGTCCAACCTGAGCCAGAGTGAGACCCCATCTCTAGGAAAATAGAAATATTAGCTGGGCATAGTGGCACACACTTGTAGTCCCAGTAATTTGAAAGGCTAAGGCAGTAGGAACCCTTGAGCTTAGGAGTTTAAGTTTGCATTGAGCTATGATGATACCACTACACTCTAGCCTGAGAGGCAGAGCAACACCAGGTCTCAAAATAAAAACAAACAAACAAAAAGTCTTGGGCCTCAAAACTCCCTAAATAGGAACTAATAAGTTGGATGTAGTATAGAGCAAGGAGAGAGAATATGGTCATCATTTTTCTCTCTTGCTCCGGGCCTGCAGAATTTGACATCTGGATTAGATTAGTCTTTTGTGGTTCTAGTTCTCTTTGTGAGGTGCTAGCAGTTGTCCAGTCTCTTTAGTTCTTTCTGTTGAGTAGAGATGGGCCTCACTCTTAACTCGGGCTGGTCTTGAATTCTTGAACTCAAGGGACCCTCCCACCTCGGCTCCCAGAGCGCTAGGATTATAGGTGTGTGCCACTGCACCTGGCCTATGTCAATATTATTTGAGCATAAATAAACTAAAAAATTTAGATACTGAGTAAGCTCAGAGCACAAAAATAGTGACTGAAGTTTAAATGTTCTTTGAACCAAAGCAGGACATGGACCTATAGCTGCACCTGCACTCAGAGAAAAGTGTTTTGCAAGATAACCACAGAATGTTTAATTTTGTTTAATTAAATGAAATTCAGTTCACAAATCTTAAATAATAACCTCAAATAATTATTTAGGAGGATTTATCCCACATCAAGCCAAGTGACCCCTTTAACTATGTGCCTCATAAACTTATAACCACGGAATAAATTCCTGACTTCTGTTTTCCTGACTTTTGCTTCCCTATATTAGGTTGATTTTTTTTTTTTTTTTTTTTTTTTAATTCTCAGCATGCTGTCTAATTTAGGCTTATTTTCCTGAAGTCAGAGCCAGGCTAAATCTAGACATCAGTGAATTTCTCACAGTTCTCCTGTGACTGAGAATTAGGAAAGAAATCCTGGTACTGAGCCCCCTCTCCTATCGTGTTTAGAAAGCTAACCTGTGCCCCCTGACCAACTGACCATGGATGCCTCCAGGCTAAGGACTGTTCTTTATCCCACTTCAGTTCCCCAGTACCTGGCTCACTCATTGACATGTAAGTTTTTAACAAGAGTAAGTTTTTATGGGTCTGGTGTGGTGGTTAACTCCTATAATCGTAACACTTTGGGAGGAGGTGGATTTCCTGAGCTCAGGAGTTCGAGACCAGCCTGAGCAAGACCAACCTTGTCTCTAAAAAATAGCTGGGTATTGTGTCAGGTGCCTGTAGTCCCAGCTACTTGGGAGGCTGAGGCAAGAGAATCGCTTGAGCCCAAGAGTTTGAGGTTGCTGTGAGCTGTGATGCCACAGCACCCTACCAAGGGTTACAAAGCAAGATAGTAAGTTTTTATATCTCCCTAACAAGATCATTTACTTTTAAGTAGAGACTAATAAATACTCATCAAAATTAGTGTAACAACCTTTTACAAGGTCTCTTATGAAGAGGTTGAGGAAGATATATAAACATGTCAATATTATTTTTTTCTTTTTCCATTTTTCTTTCTTTTCTTTTCTTTTCTTTTTTTTTTTTTTTTGAGACAGGGTCTTGCTCTTTTGCCCAGGGTACAGTGCAGTATCCTCATTATTGATTGCTGCAGACTCAAATTCATGGTCTCAAGGTATCCTCCCTCTTCAGCCTCCAGAGTAGCTGGGACTACAGGTTGCCACTACTGCACTGGCTTAATTTTTTCTATTTTTAGTAGAGATGGGGTCTCCTTCTTGCTTAGGTTGGTCTCAAACCCCTGAGCTCCAGTGATCCTCCTGCATCGGCCTCCCAGAGTGCTAGAATTATAGGTGTAAGCCACCACATCCAACCTCCATCAATATTATTTGAACATAAATGAACTAGAAGAATTTAGATAGTAAGCTCAGAGTAGGAAAATTGTGAATGAAGTTTAAATGTTGTTAAAGGTTAAAAAAAAAATCCTGAAAATTACGTATGGCGTTAGGTTATTTTATTTTTGTGGGCTTTGGTCCACAAACCCTTCCTTGAGATTCTTGAAAAACCTTACATAGTACTCTACCATAGGAATGCGAATGTTTTGCTGGTGTCAAAACTGAATGTGTGATCAACAAGCAAGACATGAAAAGTCTCTGTTCTAGGCAGGATCGAGAACTTCTTTTTTTTAATTCCACACAGACACATCTTCGGCCTCTGAGGATGAGGGCTCTCTGAGACGCCAAGCTGCGCTCTCTGCTGCCTTGCAACAGAGCTTACAGAATGCTGAGTCCTGGATCAACCGTTCAATTCAGGGATCGTCCACTTCTTCATCCGCATCTTCTACGCTGTCCCATGGAGAGGTCAAAGGAACCAGTGGGTCTCTAGCTGATGTATTTGCCAATACTCGAATAGGTAGGAGCTGGATCTACCCAGAAAGCCCAAATTATGTTCCATTTGGCTCCCAGTATCCAGGAAATAGTGTATAATTTGTATGAGGTTTTCAGTGTGATCTAAAAAATAATCATGGAGAACATGAAAGTTAATGAGGCAAAGAAGGAAACACCAGCAATACATTGGTTGCAGGAACAATAGGTATCATCTGCATTTTTGGTACACAGTACTGCCCACCTGAAGCCATAGCTATTTCCATGAGCAATATTCAAGCTGCAGGATATAACACCAGTCTTACTGTGGGTTTATCCCAGTTGAAGAATATTTCATATATTAAAAAATGTTAAGATTCGTAACATCTTTAGATTTTCCCAGGATCATTGTCTATATTCTGTCAAACAGGAAAAAAAAATTAAATCTGAGGAAAATCTACACTATGCCAGGATCAGTGAGGCCTTTTGTCTTTAGCAGGAAGACTGGATTTATTGTCCTTGCTGCTATGATATTGCTACAACTGGGGTGTGGACGTGGAAGCTGTTGGTGCTCTGTGAGCTGCTGCGGCTGCCTGTGTGCTATGTGGAGTGTAGCTTTTGCTTGTCTCTGCTTTGTGTTTGTGTATGTGTGTGTGTATGGCTTGTAACACCTACAAATAAAGATACAGCTAAGCTCTCTACTTTCGGTTTAATTAGTTGGTACAAATTACACTTATATGTATTAACATTACATGTCTGTGATGTTTTTCCCTTTTCTCTTAACAGTTGATGCATTTTTGTGTCTTAATTTTCATCTCAGTGATCATTCTTTATCACCTTATATGTATATATCTTCATTCTGTTAATTACTTTCTGAAAAATGAAAACTTGGAACAATGTTAGTAACTACCATGAGGGTCTCATTGCCCTAGTTAAGTAGTGAAGTCCCGGCAGCTGGTATTTTGTCCTGCCCACTTAGCTCTGCCCTATAATTCACCGAGCCTCCTAGAACAGCTGTAGACAGATGTACACATTCACCACCTCTTCTCTTGTTGAGGGTGAGCAACAGAGCTGCAGTTGGTGAAGTTTTATTTCCATGTTTGTTGAAAAGAGCAATTTCACTTGTTAAAGATATGTCTTAATGTGCAATTAACTTTATCTGGACTTTCATTAACAAGATGATGTCACCTGCATCATATTTTTAATTAATTCTGCTATTCTGTAAAAAGTTACTGGTTCACTTACTCACAGAAATCATTTTATCCAACATTATTGCTTTTGGGATGTTTGTTCTAACAGAAGTAATTTATATTCCTAACAGAAAAATTCAAAACTGCAGGTAAAAGAAAGGAAAATAATCTATGATCTTATTTCCTATCCATAACATTTCAGTATATATTGTAGAGTTTATTTGCATGTAAATACATAGGGTTTTGGTTTTTATTTTACAAAAATGAAATTGTCCTGGCTTGGTGCCTGTGGCTTAAGCGGCTAAGGCGCCAGCCACATATACCTGAGCTGGCAGGTTCGAACCCAGCCCGGGCCCGCCAAACAACGACAGCTGCAACCAAAAAAATAGCCGGGCATCATGGCGGGCACCTGTAGTCCCAGCTACTTGGGAGGCAGAGGCAGGAGAATCGCTTGAGCCCAGGAGTTGGAGGTTGCTGTCCAGGGCCACAGCTTGAGGCTCTGTCTCAAAAAAAAAAAAAAAAAAAAAAAGAGTAAAAAGAATATAATTATATAATTTAGATAATGAGCTTCAAAAATTTTCATGACACACCTAAGATCTCTCATGGCATACCAGTGTGAATCACTGTTCTAGATCATTGGTTAGAGAAAGGGCCTTTGAGTATTTTGAGCAGTTTGAAAAAAATCAGCTACATACATTTATATGTTTCCCTCAACAAGTAGATTACCCAGTTTTCCATATAAATCTATTCCCACGGTGCTAATTTCTCCTGTTTCTCCAGGATGCCAGAGATTCTGCTATGGCTGAAATTAAAATGAGATATTTGACCCTCTGAATTAATTTATCAGCATTCATGAATGAGTGAACTCCTGTGTTCAAGTGTTTTTAACAGACAAAACCTCACTGAATTACCGGTGCAGGTGGGTTCAGGAGTATTGGTGTTGGGAGAGGAGGAGGCATCACCCTGTCCCATTCAAGTGGCTATAAAATGTTTGTGGAATGCCCTGTGACCTGATGGCAAGTGCAAGGGAAAATTCCAGCACCACTGTAGGTCCGTAGGGTACATTTAAGACAGAGGCCAATACCGGTACGTTCTCAAGAAGTTGTAAGAATCTGTAAAGTCTCAATACTGATTAAAGACTCCCTGTTCTGCTCTGGGCCTACAGATCTCCCTTTCTGGGCCAGGTGGTGTCTGCCATGGCCAGGGGCGCACAGGGCCCTTTGAGGGTGGTCCTGCCAGGGCCCAGTCGGGCGGGATCTGGCCCACGCGTTTGGTGTGCAGAATGTGGTAGATACAGACGCCACGGTGCCTGTTGCGTAACTCGGCCTTTCCGCTGCTTTTGACTCCAGTGTCCCCACAATGAGGTCCTGGAGCTGGTTCAGCTAATTTTAACTAGCATATTGGGAACTGCACGAGAACTCGCTGGCAGACAGCGCGGAGGCTGTCTTGGCGCTGCTGTTCACTGCAGGACACAGGCGGCCTGCGAGGGGCCGTGGGTCGGTCTGGTCTCAGGGCCCCCTCGACACTGCCCATCCGGCCCAGCCCACGCGGTTCCAGGAACCCGTGCAGCGGCCTCCGGGCCGCACCGCTGCGGCGTCGCCAGGAAAGGTCAGCCCGTCGCTCCGCCCCCCCGGAGCTGGCGGCCTCAGCCCCGCCCCCGCCTCGACGCCCCGCCTCGGCGCGCGGCGCCCTCCCGGCGGGGGCGTGACGTCATCCCGCCCGACGCGCGTCCCGCGTCCGCGGCGCCCCCGGCCCCGCCTCCCTCCTCCAGGCCGGCGGCGGGTCTGGCTGCGGCTCTGGAGGTCTGCAGTCCCGACCCGCCGGCCGGCCGGCAGCCGCTGTCCCGAACGTCTGTCCTCGGCCTCCGCCCGCAGTCAGCACCCCGCGCGTCCGGTGGTCTCGTCCGTCCTTTTCTCCCCGCGAGGCACTGTGGCGGCCCTTCCTGTCCCGTCGGTGTGGGCAGCGCCGGCGACGGGGGGTCCCGCGGGGCAGAGGCCGGGCGGGGGCTGGGCCTTCGGTTCCCCCCAGCCTCGTCTCGGCGCGTCTGTTCCATTTCCCAGCGTTTCCTCGGGTTCTGCCCCCGCCTCCGCGTCCTCTCGCCGCGCCCACGGGGACGGGATGGATTTCCTCCGCGCCCGAAGGCGGGCGGACCCCAGGGGCCGCCGAGTGCAAACTCTGGCCCGGGCCGTCTCTGGGGGGAAATACAAGAATGTTACAAGTATTAATTAAGAATCCGATCGAAAGTACCAGGCTTGTTTCTCCTCCAACTCACATGACCAATGACAATGTGAGATTTACCTGTGGATACTCCCCCCATTTACCTGGCTCTCCCCCTCCCTCGAGGTGCGATCATGAGACACTCGTTAACTCGTCGCATCGTTTTGTACTTCAGTGTGGGTATTTGGAAATGACAGTAACTTGACTCACATGGCCACCGCACATTAAGGAATCGTCCCAGAATAGGCTCTAAAAGTGTGGAGCGAAACGTTTGCACCGCAGTCCTTAAATTGTGTCTGAGCCCCAAAGGGGGACGGAGAAAGGGGGGGCTGTTCTCTCTGCGGCTTTCCCTGGCAGCTGCCCACCACAGGCCTTGCGCCCCAAAGAGACTGCCGCAGGCCTCTTCCCCGCCAGGCACAGTTGCAGTTTTAGGGCAGTTTTTTGACGTAAATTTACAACTATAGAGATTAAGCGCTAAAGTGGAATTTGAGTCTTTGGGGTGGGATTGGAGTGATTTGAACAGCACTCATTTTACATCATGGAGAGGTCCTGATTTTCCCACTGCAACAGAGATCCGTTGTCCTTTCCGCATGACTTCCCACTATTCCTGTGAAACTCGCTTCTCCTGATTTCAACCGCCCCTTTGTGACTTCAGGGACACAGCAGGAAACTTGCGTGTGTTGTTGAGAAGAAAGGGGGCTTGGTCCCCATCTTGTGGGATGGAGGAAATAATTGTTTTGCTGGAAACTTCTTGCAGAAGGAGTCCTCCTGGAGCTGTCCAAGAGGGCCTTCCACGTGGGCAGGACTTTAGAAACGCAAGTCTGCTAAAGACACAGGGATTTGTGTTATTTTCACTTAAATACACTTTTCAAAGTTTCAGTCAGACAAATTCCAAACTAATACAAATTATCTAATATGCATGTGACCAAAAAAAAAAAAGAATGAAAAATTCCAATTTGTGTACATACAAGGTCTGACAAATTTACAACTCATCCTAGAAAAAGTGCTATATACCTCATCGTTGGGTATCAATATGGTCACCTTCAAAGTACTCCCCCTGGGAAGCTGTGCACTGATGCCAGCACCCCCTCCACCCTTCCAATCACTTCTTCTAGTTCTAAAACTTAGACCTCATACTACATTTTATTTGGCATATAAATTCTAATTATTTTAACATTTAATATGTTTTCAGAGTGAATTAGATGTTATTAAAACATATACAATAGGGTGGTGCCTGTGGCTCAAAGGAGTAGGGCACTGGCCCCATATACCAGAGGTGGCAGGTTCAAACCCAGCTCCAGCCAAAAACTGCAAAAAAAACCCCAAGCCCCCCGCCCCCCAAAAATGCAATATTTAAAATCCGTTGATAAGGAACACACACGGAGTGACCTATTTTACCTTAGAAATTTAAAACAAAAATGAATCATCTTTTCATTTACCAGAAGGTGCACCCAAAATGTATCTGCATTTTAAGAAAGGAAAAAAGTGTACTAAAATTGTAATATTCAGTGTATACTGATAAGAAAAGAAAAATACAAGTCACATCGAGCACCTCTTATAATTATTGCAGTCACATGTGACTCGCATATTACAAATTTAATACAGTTTTTCCTTTCCTTAAAATATGTATACATGTTTAAGGGACCCTTTGTATTTTGATCCTTCTAAAAGACTGAAGTACCTAAGAGCAAAAAGAGATACCAGAGTCTGCTGCCAGTCCCTCACGACCCAGCACCGTTAGCTACATGTCCGTATCAAACATGCTCCCCATAACCTCGTTTTCAGCATAGCCGCTTAGTAGCCCCCAGGAAAATGGAACCGGAAAGTGAGAATTTTATACCAGCCTCCCTCCTCCTACTTCTTCTTTGTATTCAATACCATTGGAAAAAATCAGCAACTTTTCTCTGACAGTGAGTAACTGGCCACAAAGCACAAGTAGGGAAGAAACTAATCTGCCATGACCCCACTTTCATTTTCCTCTAAAGAAGTGAGCCCTTGAAAGCATTAGTGTGGCTACCCGGAGCTTCCTGTCCTCACTGACTGCTTTCCTCAGGGGCCATCCCATTCCCAGCAGCTCCCGAATAACCCGAGGCCACGAAGTTAATCTCTCTCCTGGCCTTCCATTTGCCTTGAACACTGGAAGGGCTGAAGTGTTATCAAGACAGCACCTTCACTGGAATTTTCAATGGACAAGGGTAGAGAGCTCCAAACTACAGGGAAAGTAAGCAATGCAGGCATTTCTCAAAGGGAAGGCTGTTTTCAACTGGCACTTGGTGACCCTTGCCTTGATAGAAGTCAGGCACAGTATGCTGTTTGTGAAGAAGAAACACTGTACCTCTATTCAGATCTTGGGAGGTTAAGAGGTCTGAGCTTTATGGAAACAGCCAAGGATTTTAAAAATAAGAAACCTCCCGGTGCCTGGCTGCAGGTGCAGGGGCAGTGGGGCCTCCTCTCCCTAGTAGGGCTACCTGGAAGTCACTGCTAGGTGAATGTTCCAGTCTGCAGAACCTCATCCGATGCCCTGTGTGTTGGGATCAGGACACTTGGGGAGGACAGGCTTACTGACCAGAAACAGGGCTGGAATATGGAGCATTTGAAAGGTCTCAGGACTTCTGGGGATAAGCATTAAGGCGCTATGTTCCAGACGGCCCCAATCTCTTGAATCACAATTCTAGATCTCTATGTCTTCTGTGTGCCAGTTCAGCTTAACAACAATAAAAAAGCTGCCTGGGCAGAGGAACCGGAGGACGACGCTACTCAGAGTTGCTCGGGTAAGTTATCAAATCTCTCCAAGCTGGGTTTGGTGTCAGATTTCTCAGGTTTCCACACCAGCACCAGCTGTCCAGTGTTGTCAGGTAATCAACCCTTCTGTGCCTTAGTTTCTTGCCTGTAAAATGGGCTTAGTGAGAGTGTCTGCCTCCTTTGGTTGCTGGGAGGATTAAATGAGAAAACACATGTGCTTAGTTAGAATTCTTGTTTGTAAACATGAGAGCTGACCACTGATTACCTAAGCAGGGAATGGGCTTATTGCAAGCCTGCCATGGCACAAGTGGAGAAGTAGGCCTAAAAATGGACAAAAAACAAAGGCAGCTAGACCTTGGCAGCCCGGGAGCCCTGGTTGGAAGTCCACTGCTGCTTCAGGTGAGACTGGCCAACGGTCTGAAATGGAACCATTTCTTCCACATTCAATGGCCCTTCTGAAGGGTAGCATGCAAACCACTCAGGGCGGGAGGGCGGTGCTGAGGGAAAGTAGGACTCATTCTTTAAGAGTAGGATGAGGATTCAGATGCTGAGATACTGATCAATAAAAAATTGTCCAGCAGACTCATAATGCCTGCTGGGAGGTAAGCTAATCATCACAGTGATTCATTTCTGCATTCTATGACCTAGTTCTGACCCAGAGATAACTGCCTGGAAGGAAGTAACTATGTCAGAGACATCGTCTCCAAAGGCATGGACGTACTCTTTTGCCTCTCCATGTATTAAGAGAATAATATAGATAAATGAAGTTTATGACGAACTGAAATATTTTAGTCCTCTCAGTAGCTTCGGTGCCCTTCTCCATAAATCATTTCTAAAAATCATTATAAAAGAGCAAATCAGCCAATGTTCCCCTCCTTGGTTTACTTTCCTATTTCACCACCAACACCTCTTTGTTCCTTCCCAGCTTCGCAGAGGGAAAACATTTTCTTAAAGCCTAGTCTTCTCTGAAAAACAAAATCTAATGAAAAATGACCACATGACACAGACAGCAGCATTTATTCATCTGCACTTTATTTTGTAAATCTTTGAGCAAATGCTCATTTTTAACCCAGTGGAATGTATTCTGTCTTGGAAAAATGCAAATGATGTCACTTCGCAGATTTTTTTCAGAATTTTGGAACTGTGTGTGGTAGTGATTTTCTTAGGTTCTAGATGACAACAAATGAATAATTAAGGATTTTAAGTGTCTTATATGTTTCTTCAGCTCTTTTGGAAAAAATGTAACCTGTTCCAGGCAGGGATTAAGATCCAGAAAAGAGAAAATGCATCTGTGTGCTGTCCGTTTTCTCTTTGAGAGGGAGTGTTTTTCCCTAGAAGGAAATGGTATGGTTTGCCAGGTATGATTGTTACATGTTTCCATACTTTCTATTCCTCTTGTGACTATTTAACATGTTATTTACATTTGTTTAATTTCTGCATTCTTTCTTGTAGGATCTGTGAGGGCAGGAGCTGTTGGTATTTTGTGTGTCACGGTGCCCCTGGGCCTATCCATGGGTTTGTACTTGGAATTTTAAGCTGGGAGACCTGGGTGAGGGAGAGATTTTTCTGCTTCCTTGCTATGGTACATGTGTCAGTGACTTCACCGCTCTGTGTCTCAGTTTCTTCATTTGTAAAACGTATCATCCTCCTCATGACGACTGTGTAGTTACTATCCAGGACACTGCAAGGCCTGCAATCAATGCTAGCCCTGAGCTAGCAAGAGACATGAGCTCAGACTCGTCAACCGGTGGAGTCACAGATTTGTCAGCAGTGAATGGGTCCATGCATCCCAAAGATGGAAAACTTTAAAACCATCAAGATCAAGGGAAATAGCAAGACCGTTGGCAAGAGCCATTGGAGACACAAACCCCAAAGTCTAAGGATTTAGGATGCATCTTAGAAATAAAACAACGGAAAACTTGAGCTGATTCTTGTGAAATACCAGGTTTGGAGACTGGCTTTGATGAGTTGGGAAAGCCAAATTGGAAAACACTTTCTACTTGGGTAGAGGTTTGTTTATGGTGCTCACTGAAAATAAGCCAACATCCTAGTAATTTTGAACAACCCTAAACACCGTGGCTCGCTCGGGAAGGGTTTCTGCATCCGGGCAGCAATGCGGAGGAGTAACAGATGAGACATTAAACAGAGAAAGCTGATAGTCTTGTGTGCCCCAGCCTGGAACTGCCCGCTCTGGCTTTGGCGTGGCACATGTCGATTTTCCACAGAGGAGTCAGGTGAAGATGAGCATTTAGCCGGGGAGCAGACTCGGTGAAGTCCTGTGCATTCCACCTCCTCGCCCTTTGACAGTACGTCGCCATTATAAGACCCTAAATCAAACGTTGTGAGTCAACATGGTAGACTCTGGAGTTGCAGAAGAGAAGGCGGCTGTCTGCTGGCAAAGCCGGGCCGGGCGTTCAGAGTGGCGTTCTTCACGGTGGGCCTTCCCTGGGCTCCTTTGAATACACACGTGTCACTTTTCACTGGAATCAAAGCTGCCTAGACAGGTGGACAGATGGGCGAGGGCCTCAGTTACTCATCTTTCCCAGTAAAGGCACGGGGTGAAGCAGATGGCAGCTGGCCGGTGAGGCTGGATATTCCTATTCCTGTGGCCCCCCTGGGCCACCCACCTGTGCTCATGTGCACCAGCCGTGTTCATCCCTCTCACAGGTGAATGTTTTCCACCGGAGTGTCTGTGGCTCCCATCTGCCTTTATTTGCTCCTGTGACTCTGAGCATCATTGGCCAGCTTAAATGAGATGCTTCTGCAGCTGGCTTGGTGACCACATTCTTCATAATTTCCTTTGCATTATGAATGAAAGAAGCAAACTTGGGTCTCTGAATGCCTGTGCTAGGACAAAAAGCTGGCCAGCCTGTGTTTACGAGTGATCTAATGGTTAGAGATGCAGAATGGACAGGGCTTTTGAGGGGAGGGAAACAGGAAAATAAGTTGGGACCATGAAAGATGGTCCCTTCATGAGATAACACCCAGGAGGAAGCCACAGTATTGACCACAGTGGGCTGGACCGCTAGCCACACACCGTGAATAGACCAGCAGCCACTTCCTGAATGTCTCTTCTCGCAGTGGTTACGTGTGCAGGGCAGCTGCGAGCTCACGTGTTGGACTCACGGTGCTTCAGCTTGTGCAGGATGCCGAGGCCTTGGTGCCTCTGCTAATTCCTGGGCTCCAGATTTTTCATAGTAGAACTGTTTGTGCATGACACAGAGGACAGCAGAGCCCTGTCCTGCCCATACCGTGCAGCTACAACCCAGGAAAGAAGGCAACCAGAGGACTCACAAAGAAACCTCGAGCTGTTTTATCTCGTAGCCATGTCTTCTCTGTGTTTTGTTCTAATCTTAAATCAGCCTAGAGAAGACATTGACGGAATGCCCTGTTGGCTGGCCTGCTCCTGAAAAGCGTCACTGACAGGCTGGGGCATAATGAAAGCATTCCTTACCTATTATCACCTAGGCGCTAATTTGGTGTCTCCAGTGCAATTAGATTTGGCTTGAACCTGGGATTCATTTCTCAGCAGGATTACTCAGTGAATTACTGTATTGTATTTAGCTCCCTTAGTGGGGTACAGGGGAGGTGTTGCTTCTGGGCAGAGCCCAGCACAGAGGGCAAGGACAAGACCGATGGCGTCTTCTGGCCTTGGTTACGAGATCTAGTTTCTTTCCTACTTTTTGACAGCAAGGAGTTAGGAAGAAGAGTCCAAAGCTGGCTGTTTTTATTTATTTATTTATTTATTCATTCATTTATTTGTTTATGTTTTTTGAGACAGAGTCTTACTTTGTTGCCCTCAGTAGAGTGTTGCGGCATTACAGCTCAGAGCGACCTCAAACTCTTGGGCTCAGGCAATTCTCTTGCCTCAGTCTCCCAAGTAGCTGGAATTATAGGCACTCACCACAACACCCAGAGATTTTTAGAGATGGGAGTGTTGCTCTGGCTCAGGCTGGTCTCGAACCTGTGAGCTCAGGCAATCCACCTGCCTCGGCCTCCCAGAGTGCTAGGATTACAGGTGTGAGCCGCTGAGCCTGGCCTCAAAGCTGGCTGTTTTTAAATAAAGCAATCCCCCAAATATATTGGCTCTGGAAATTAGCACTTCAGAGTGAATACTTTCTTCCACTCTCAAACACTGACCACCCCAGCAGGCTCTGAGCTGCACGGCCCCGTTTTCCCCTCCTCCCCTGTGATAAAGCCTGAGCACCAAGAACTCTATAAACTGGAGACAGAAAGCATTGTTCAGAATACAACTGTGGCTCACAAACACCTGCTTCTCCTCCCACATCATGCATGCATGTACAAGTTCATTTTTCAGCAAGTACAGGTCTATTTCTCAATTGCTTTAACAGGTAAAAACTGGCAGGATTTCCTGGCAGAACACGCACTCTAATTGTCCTAGCTGATACGTGTTCTGAGCTGCTTCAAGTAGGTTTATTATAAAGCCCTCCTATGATCATCTGGCTCTGAGGCATTCCTGTGGCCTTGCTTTGAGAGCTCCATGGTCTCATGGACCTTATAGAATGAATCGAAGAATTACAAAGTCCGAAGGAGCACTGCACGGCTGCCCCTGACTTCCCAGCCTCCCTGCTCAGAACAGGTGTATGTGAAGATGACTCTGACTCCCGGGAGACGGCGCCTCCAGGAGCTGCAAGTTGGAGCATGCCGGGAAGTTTTCAGGAGTGAGGCGTAAAATTCCAAAGCTTTGGGTTCAGTTCAGATCAGTTCCCACATGTTTGAGTCTTCAGCAGAAATGTCTCCGACTGCCTGTTAGAACACACTGGTAGGCTCGCAGCAGCCCCATCCATCCCTCCTGAGGTTTCTGCTCCTTCCTGTAGGAGTCAGCCCAGAATAACCTTTCTACAGCTGAGCCAGCAGGGATGGAAAAAGCAGTGACAGCCCTGTCACCTTCTATTGTTCTGTGTCAGAGCTCGAGCTCGCTGGACGTTGTGAGAGCTTTCTTAGCAGATTTAAGTAGCAGAAACGTCCAGACATCACAGCTCCTGTTGGTTTGGGAAGTCTGCAGCATCAGCCTCAGGACCAGGCTTGCCCACAGATAGCCAATTCCCTTGAAGACGTTTTTACTCTCGTCAGGGGAGAGCAGCAGCACCGGGTAGGGGGGCGGGTCTCAATGCTAGGCCCAGTTTCTGGACGCACCGTCCCACTGATTTGAGCTGATTTCCTGGAGACCATGCACCCACAGGGTGGCGCAGAGATGAGAGGTGGGGGCATGCCGGGTCAGCTCCACGGAAGAGCTGGATCCCAGGGCACCCCACCTCTCCCTAAACTCGGGCTGCTCTGGGCATCGCATAAGACACCATGTAAGGCCTTCTTTGGGCCCCAGAAGCTAATAGGAAACAACTGCTTGCAAAAGTAGCGGCACTGCAGGGGCCTCCTCTTCAGGAGGAGAGCACCCCGTGGCTGGAGCAGAGGCTCCCTGTCCCTCCTCCTTTCTGGGGGCAGGAAGGCTGTGGGCAGGAGCCTCTGAACGGCGCTGCTCAGGTGCACTTCTCGGGTGGGAGGACCGGCAGTTTTTCTCTGGATGATGGGCCCAGGACTGATGCAAACTAGCTTCCTGCAAGTCCACTCTGTTCACGGGCCATCTGATTTTCCAAATTGAGGACTGGCAAAGAGATTGTTCAGACATTTTCAACGTTTTCTCAGCACCCTGTTTACTCACTTTCATACAATATCAAAGCAATTTGGAAAAGATTTTCCACAGGGGCCGCATTAGAGGACCCCCCTCCCTCCCCCACAGTGACAAGGACTGGTACCGAGGGAGCTATCCTTGGAGGCACCTTCCAGATGGCTCAGTGCAGAGGCAGGCTGTCATTGGTGCCGGCTCTGGAGGGGATGGGCAGCTCGGCCTGCAGCTCCCCTGGCCATGGGGACACTTTCTCCATCTGGTGCAAGAGCTGAGTTGTCTGCAGAACCATGAGGGGCACTTCCCCCAGGGAGGCTTCTAGACTGAGCCAGTCTGGCTGCTGCCAGATTCCTGGTGGACAGGCTGACACCCACCTCCTTTGGGGGACGCTGGCAGTGGGGGTCCCTCAGCAGCAAAGAGATCATGGTCAACCAGGGAGCAGCTCTTAATTGTGGAGAAGTGTTACAGTGTCTAAAGTCAAGTGATACGGAACATTTAGAAATATTTGAAGAGCAGATCAAAGCCTGGGGCTTAATTACCCAGCCCACTTAATTAGCTGCCCCCAGCCATGCAGCCTCCCGGGCAAGGATTACTGCTGCCCCTGCCCCTTCCCCTGGGCTGGAGCTCTGGGCGTAGGTTTTCAGACACTGGAAGATGAGAATTAATGACAGCTTGCCCCAGGGGAGTTTGGGGCCAGATGGTCTAGATAGGAGGGTGGGGTGCTGCAGGGGCAGAGCCACATGTGAGGATGAGGTGTCCCTGGGCAGGCTGTGGCTTGTGGACACCTGTGAGCAAGAGTCAGGGCATTTCAGAATCCAGGGACGCCAGGTGGACTCACTGCCTCCCATCAGGTGTGCACGCCTCCAAGTAAAAACGCAGAGACATTTGTGGAAGGAAGAGTATTCCTTTAATAGAGTTGGCTAGAACATGGAATGGTGGGGGCTCCTAGATGGCAGTGCTAGTGCCCATGGCTAGCTGGAATCCTAGCTTGGGTCACTGTGGGGGTGGATTCTGGGGGCAGGGAATCACTGCCCTACCAACTGGACTCCTGGGTTTCCCTGCTCTGCAGAGGGCTGGTCCCACTTCTCAGCAGAGGAAACCTCGCTGTGAGGTTGACAGGCAGGGCCTCTCTTGTCCTGGTAAGTCAACACCACAGGCCATCTTTTTATTTATTGATGTATTTATTTTTTGTAGAGACAGAGTTTCCTTTATCACCCTCAGTAGAGTGCTGTAGCATCACAGCTCACACCACCCTCCAACTCCTGGGTTTAGGCGATTCTCCTGCCTCAGCCTCCTGAGTAGCTGGGACTACAGGAGCCTGCCATAATGCCCGGCTATTTTTTGTTGCAGTTTGGCCGGGGCTGGGTTTGAACCCGCCACTCTCCGTGTATGGGGCTGGCGCCCTAGTCACTGAGCCACAGGTGCTGCCCCATATTTTTTATTGTCTTATTTTTGAGACAGAGCCTCCCTCTGTTACCCAGGCTAGAGTGTGTGGGTAACATGTAACCTCAAACTTCACAGCAACCTCAAACTCCTGGGTTCAAGTGATCTTCCTGCCCCGGCCTCCAGGTAGCTGGGACTACAGGCATCCTCCATGGTGCTCAGCTAGTTTTTCTATTTTCAGTAGGGATGGCGTCTCGCTCTTGCTCCAGCTCGTCTCGAACTCCTGAGCTCAAGTGATCCTCCCACCTCAGGCTCCCACATGCCAGGATTACAGGCACCAGCCACCTCTCCTGGCCACACCTTAAGAGAAATATTTTAAGAAGTATTGCATGATTCTGTTTTATCTGGTCCTCAAACTCTACAGAGCACTTTGAGGAATAAAAAGACTCCCACAAAATGATTCCTTTATGGTTTTTGGTTAAGGATCACATACTTAGAGGTGCTCACACATTTTGGGCTCCTGGGTTCTGCTACCTGCCCATGTGTTCTCAGACCTTGGGGGCATTGGCCTTTCTCTGGAAGTTTGGGTATAGCCCAGTTGACAAGGGGAGCCCTGGTCCCCTCTTCCCCAGGCCATGCAGGTGACCTGCTCTACAGATTTGCTTTCTGTATGTCTCTCAAATTCTTTCCTCAGGAAATACGTTCTGGGTCACCCCCATCCACCACCCAGGCCCTTCTCGGGGAAGCATTTCATGGGCTTCACTTCAGTGCTGGCTGTGGGTTTTCTTTTCCTGTGCCTGGATCACTTACACTGTATCTCAGGGCTCCCTTCTTCCTTCTCCCATTTTCTGGGTATTTGTAGCCTTAGGGTATTTTGTTTTGCTTTTTAATCAAAGCAGCCTCTTCTACTTCCATTCCTGAACTCCCTTTAAGTACCACAGACTTTACAGCCTCTGGGATTCCCACAGGAGAGGGGTTTGCCCTGCCCCACCTCAGCTGCACGGGTTCTCAGGGAGAGGAGGATAGAGCCTCCCCACCTCCAAGCCACAGCGCAGTTTCCACCAGACGGCCTCAGGTTCACCAGCTGCACCCAGTGGGTTGTCCAGAAGCCCTGCTCCATTCTCTGGGGTCCTTGCTAAAACTGGTTGAGTAATTTTGAGGGTTATATTACTCTTCTGAGTTGCATTTTGGAAGTTTGGCATTTATTTCCTAGAGAATTTTTCCAGCCTCCGGTCCCTGCAAGAAGCCTGGCCTGGTGAACCCACCAGATTGCAACCAGCTGGGGCATTTGTGCCACAGACCGTCTCCAGAGTATAGGACTGTCTTGGACAGCACCAAGAGCAGGCCCAGACCCCTTCTCTGCAAGCAATCTTCCTCCACAACTCAGCCAAGTTCACGCCCTGATTGAAGGAGTGGAGCAGTGCACAGGCTCTCTGGGCCTTTCCTGACCTGCCTGGTCTCTCTGGGCCTTTCCTGATCTGCCTGGTCTCTGGATCAAAAACTGACCTGGTCCTCAGCCCTCCCCCTCGAGTCCTCACCCTACAAGTCTGTGGAATGCACCCCATTCCTTGCTTCCTAATGCTTTGTTTGTACCCTTGGCACATGGGTCTGCGCAAAGCAGTCAGAGTGGGGGCTCTCACTTTTTTCTGTAAAAAGCACAGACATTTCATGTTTATTATTGTTGAACTTTTCTCAGCAAAGCTGAAGAAATATACCGAGATGGTTTATTCTCAGGAGAATGAGTTCAGACATTTCACAGCACACAAATAATTACCTTTAACATACGCCACTTATTCTATGTCATCTTTGTTTACAACGAATTTTCCTTATTCACAGTTAATAAAATGACTAATGCATACTTTGGGGGCTTGGTGACTAATCCTGTATTCTTAAACTAATCTCATGTCTTTGGTGCTGGGAAAATTCTCACCATTGCAGCAATGTGGGTGCACTTCACAATCTTAGCTGGATCCTGCTGAGCACACACTGCCCTAGGTGCTAGGGTACAGCTTGGACAAGCAAAGGCCACCTGTGTGTGCTCAGGGCTCGGTCCCTGTGCATTCTGAATTTGCTTCAAAATGAACTTTTACAACAACTATTTGAATGGCAACTTGAATTAGAAGGCCAAGGGGCCTTCATCAATCATAAAACCATAAGTTAATTTCTTCTTGTGAACCTCAATGGTCTTTTAAAAACTTACTGGTCATTCAGTTTGTGACTAGGAGCTTCTATTAGTTTTTCAAACATAATACATCATACTTTCTGGAAAAGAGTGTGTGCATTGGCCAATTTGACCTCCCAGATTTTGGCATCTCAAAATGCCCAGGGAAGTGTCTGAAACAGGATAGACTCCCTAATAGCCCCACGTTCTCTTTGAAGATGTGTAGTATCCATGGGAATCAGTCATGTGGCAAAATCATGATTTAGTTCAATGGTATTGATTTGTGTCGCCTGGAGTGTGGACAATGAGCATCTTCTGTGCTCTAGAAGGGTGTTTCCCCTGCATCTTATTTCCATAACATTCCAGATGCAGATTTTCAGAAGAGAATGTGCTAAAATTCAAAAACTTCTGAGAAACAAGAAAAATCCACAAGGCATTATTAAGCACTTGGCAGCTAAAACTTCCAGGTTTTAGCCCAAAATGTTACTTACAAATGTTTTGGAGTTAGGCAGACCTGGGTTGGAATCGCCCTGTGGCGGCCTCCATCTCTGAGCCTGCTCCTCACTGACCCTGGTGTCCTCTGCTGGGACCTGCAGTGAGTGGGCACCCACTCGCAGACTGCATCTGCAGCACCAGCGCCCGGCACACAGTAGGCGCTCAATGTGAGCATGTCAGGTGAGCCGGGCCATTCCTGCCTTGTGCTTTCCTTCTGTCTGGGTGGCTTCCCTAAATTTAAGAAATGGGATCGCTTAAAAACTGATCCCATTGTGACCCCAGCCAGTCTTCCTTCTTCTCCTGAGATGGGCAGGCTGGGGTCTGTGTGGGTCATGAGGGGGAAGGGTAGAAGGAACACCAGCTGGATCAGGAAAAATGTGTCTCTGGGGCCACCAGGCAGAGGTGCCCAGGGAGTAGTGGGGGCTTTGGCAGTGGCCGCTGGGCTGAAACATGGGCCCAAAGGCCACACTGAGTGCATTAGAAATTCTGCCCCTGCTGTGGCTTAATGTAGGGGCAGAGATTCAAGGCTGGGAGACGGAACGCTAGCGAGGATCTGTCACTTTAGACTCGCTGTCACTTCCTGAGAGGGCCCCAGGACTGAGAAACAAATCTGTGCAGGGAGCCCCAGCACCTGCGGAGGGCCCTGTGGTTGCTTCTGTGCAGCCAGACCTCACTGTGGGGCCTGTGTCACCTTGTGGGAGTGGCAGGGCCTAGTGCTGGCCCTCAGTGGGCATGGATGGTGGAGCGTCAGGGCAGCAGCGAGGCCTGGGCCTCAGCACGCTCCCCTCAGGGCTCCCAGCAGCAATGTAGACAGGAGGTCTACCAAATTACACTGGGTCTGCATAAGCAGGGAAGTTCTAGATCAAGTGAACAAAGGCTAAAGGAGAGAGTAGTGGCCCGTCAATCAATTTCCAGACCTGAGCTGGTGTACAGACCCAGACCCCTGCACAAAGGGAGGCCAGGGCCTGTGAGAACAGACCTGGTGCAATGCCAGGAATTTACACTCACTCTTTCCCCCAGCCTCCCTCAAAGGACACTACCTTTAGACTTGAACTGCGGCCTGGACTCTCCCTGATTCTCCAGCCTAAGGGACTTTGGGTTCTTCCTGGGGTGGCCAGCCTGCAAGCCTACCCTGTGGTCTTTGGACTTGGCCAGTGTCACGGCCACTTGCATAAGCCTGTTCCTTGAACCTCTCTCGCCCTTAGTACACGTCTTATTGGTTCTACTTTTGTGGAGAACCCTGTTTAGTGCAGGCAGAGTGAATTTGCTACCCACAGAGCGAGTGTATAATGATCAGCATCCCATTGCTGTGGGGAGTGTGAGCTCAGAGTGCAGCTGTCTCTATCCTCTGCCACGGTGAGCAGGGGCCTGCTCTGGAGTTGTCATTCTTTTGTATGAACTTGTATTCCTTTGTACCTTGTTGAACTTCTGGCATTACCGTGGCCACACATTATTTCTCTACAACAAGGTGCTTGTGTATTTCATACTCCTGCATTCAAGGCCATGTTCGGCATCACATTTTCTTTGTTTGTAAAACCCTTCTGAGCTTGTTAATGGTATCCACCAGCCTGTCTCACTTCCTGTCGCACTTTGCAGCATCTAAGGACGGTAGGCATCCAAGGTGTGCAGAGCAAAGAGCTGGACAGCATACGGACAGCACAGCAAGCACATCTGAATTCTTCTTCTTCTTCTTTTTCTTTTTTTTTTTTGCAGTTTTTGTCCGGGGCTGGGTTTGAACCCGCCACCTCTGCCATATGGGGCCGGTGCCCTACTCTTTTGAGCCACCCCACGTCTGAATTATTAAATTTAAATTAAGACACAGTGGAACTGAGTTCTGCACATTTGCATCTCTGAGCCCCACTGCATGTGTTGAATTGAATCTCAGGCAGGACTCAGAGCAGCCCTGTGACGTCACACCTTCCCAGGCCACCCAAAGCCACTCACGCGCTTTCCAGCCTATGAACAGGGTGGAGGAGTATGATCTTCTGAGACCAGCTTCTCCTGCTCCGTGTAACCCTCCAAGTGGTCGAGCAGGTCAGAAGCTTGTTTCTTGTTGCTGACTAGTATTTCATTGTACCGTAGTTTGGTTTATCATCAGTTGAATGATATTATGGTTATTTCTAGTTTTTAGTGATTATGAGTAAGGTGGTATAAACTTGCATTTAGAGAATTTTGGGCGAATGTAAGTTTCCATTTCTGTAGAGAGGGACTGTCAAATTTCATTTTCTTTTTAATGGCCATAGAATAAATAATTTAGGCTTTTCGGGTCAGAAGGCAAAATAGAGGCTACTATACAGATCGTTGTATAAGCAGTTAGAAACCTGTTTTATGTGGTTTTGTTGGAATACAGGCACACCCTTTTGTTCTTGTGTTTCCTCTGGGGGTCTCAGGCCTGGTCCTGCCAGCCCTCCCTGCTGTCCTCCACCTCCTTCAGACCTCTGCCTCAGTGTCATTTTCTCAGTGGATTGCCCCTGACCACCCCGTCAAAAAACAGCACTGTTCTCCGGTGTCCTCCAGTTACTCCCCTGCTTTGTCGCTTCTTAGCACACAACGCCATCAACATGTCTGATACTTCTCTCCCTTATTTTGTTTATTTCCTGATTCCTCCCACCAGCCTATGTGTCTCAGCTCCGTGACGGCAGGAGTTTTTGTTGGGTTTATCTCCATGTCCCCAGTCTTTAGACAGTACCTGATGTATTATAGATGCTCACTATTAAATAAATAAATACGAATTTGTCATAATAATTTCTCTCAATGAAGACCAAAGCATCGGTGCGTTTTTAAAAGAAATATAGCATGAAGGACCGGCTTAGTATGCAGGGTGACTTTATCTTTTTTTCTTCATGGCCTCCAACATACACGCTCACAAAGAAGGCGAGCATAGCAATGTTTAAAACTCTAATTCTTATTAAGGGTGTCCCTTGGTATTTATTCTCGATGCTTTTTAAAAGTCATCTCTGGCACACAAAGAATCAATTATAGTTCTATTGACTAACAATAAACAATCTGAAAAAGAAATTAAGAAAACAATTCCACTTACAATAGCATCAAAAAGAATGAAATATTTAGGAACAAACTCAACCAAGAATACTATAGACTTATATAACCCCAACTACAAAACATCACTGCATTGCTGAAAGAAATTAAAGAAATAATAAATATAGGCTGGTTGTGGTGGCTCATGCCTGTAATACTAGCACTCTGGGAGAGTGAGGTGGGTGGATCCCTTAAGCTCAGGAGTTTGAAACAGCCTCAGCAAGAGCAAGACCCTATCTCTACTAAAAACAGAAAAATCAGCTGAGGGTTGTGGTGGATGCCTGTAGTCCCAGCTATTCAGTAGGCTGAGGCAGGAGGATCACTTGAGCCCAGGAGTTTGAGGTTGCTGTGAGCTAGGTTGAGGCCATGGCACTCTACCCAGGCAATGAAGTGAGATCAAGGAAAAAAAAAAAAGAAGAAGGCTGTAAATAAATTGAAAAACATGAGAAACATCCATGTTCATAAATTTGGAGATTTATTATTGTTAAATTAATTTATTGCTAATAAATTGAATAAGATGTGTGAATTACACTCAAAGTGGTTTGTGGATTTAATGCAATCCCTTTCAGAATCTCAAGGAACTATTTTTTCAGAGATAGGACAATTCATTCCAAAATTCACATAAAAATCTCAAAGAACCTTTAATAGTCAAAACATTCTTGAAAAAGAGCAAATTTGGAGCACTCATACTTCTTGATTTTGAAACTTACTACAATGCTATAGTAACCAAAATAGTAAGACAGATACGTAGACCAACAGAATAAAAGAAAAAGCCCAGAAATAAATCCTCACATATGGTCAAGTGAATTTTGACAAGGGTGTCAGGACCATTCAATGGGGAAAGGACAGTCTTTTCCACATAGGGTGGTAGGAAAGGGGATGTTTACATGCAAAAGGATGAAGCTGAACCTTTACCTTATGTGACATTGGAAAATTAACTCAAAATCAATCAAAGTTCTAAAATAAGAGCTAGAATTATAACACATAGTTTGTAGGATGCACAGGGGAAGCCGCTTGACCTTGGATTTGACAACAATTTCTTGGATAAGACACCAAAAGCATAGGAATAAAAGAAAAATAGAAAAATTGTATTTCATCAAAATTAAAAACTTTGGTGCATTAAAAGACACTCTCGGCCCAGACACTCTCAGCACAGGTGCACCAGCCACATACACCGGAGCTGGTGGGTTTGAATTCAGCCTGGGCCCGCCAACAACAATGACAACTACAACTTTAAAATAGCGGGGCATTGTGGCAGGCACCTGTAGTCCCAGCTACTTGGGAGGATGAGGCAAGGGAATCACTTGTGCCCAAGAGTTTGCGGTTGCTGTGAGCTGTGACGCCACAGCACTCTACCCAGGGCAGCTTGAGACTCTGTCTAAAAAAAAAGAAAAAGACACTATCAACAAAGTGAAAGTGAAACCCACAAAACCGAAGCAGATCTTTGCAAATCATGTATCGAACAAGGGGTTGGTATCAGGGTATATAAACAAGTCCCACAACTCAACTACAACAAAAACCCCAATTAAAAAAATGGGCAAATGGCTTGAGTAGACATTTCTCTGAAGAAGAGACACAAATGGCCGATATGCCCATGAAAAGATGCTTGACATCAGTCATTGGGACTGCAAATCAGAATCACAATGGGCTGCACTTCATGCCTAATAGGACGGCTACTGTCAGAAAACAGAAAATAACAAGTGTTGGTGAGGATGTGGAAACATTGGAACTCTGGAGCTCTGTTGCTGGTAATGTGCAATAAAAAGTGCAGATGCCATGGAAAATGGTATGGTGATTTCTCAGAAAATTAAATGCAGAACTATTTCTGCATATATTCCCAAAAGAATCGAAAGCAGCAATTCTGATATTTGTACACCAACATTCATAGAGCACTGTTCACAACAGACAAAAGACAGAAACACCCCAGTGCCCACGCACGGGTGGATGGATAAACAAAGCATAGTATATACATCTAATGGAATATTATTTACCCTTAAAAAGGAATGAAATTCTGACGTATGCTCAATGTGGATAAACCTTGGCGATATGCTGAGTGAAACAGGCCACATATAGAAGGACCATTGCTGCGTCTTACTGTATGAGATCTCTAGAAAGGGGATATTTTTAGAGACAGAAAGTATGGTTTCAGTGGTTTCCAGGGGACAGGGAAAGGGGGAAATGGGGGGTTATTGTTTGTAACAATTTGAGATGATGAGAAAGTTCTGGAGGTGGTTATATAACAGTGTGAATGTACATAATGCCAGTGGTCTGCACACTTAAAATGGTTAAAATGGTAAATTTTATGCTGCATCTATTTTACTACAAATAAAAAAAGTCATCCTGTTACTGTCCAGGAACCACAAGGTCAGCGTGCAATGCTGAATCTCCTAAAATAGAGCCTGCCCCCCCCCACCCACTGGGGATGCCAGTCCGACATAACTGGGGACATATGTGTGTGGTGGGTGGGAGGCCACGGTGGCTTCTGGGAGCCATCGACTCATTCTAAATAAAGCAAATTCAGTAAAGGAAAAAAATGAGCTGTAATTGCAGAAAATTTTCCTGCACACACGATTATTGTATTAAGTTCCTCTGAACCACCAGCTCTTGTTACACAAGTTCTTTGGCCATGTCTGGAACTCTATCTTGTGGTCAAAAAAGGGAAAACTTTGTTACATCTTTGAGCATTTATATTGCATGTAGGCAGAAAGGAGCCAATTAAAAAAAAAATCTCAAATCCTGTAAAAAGTAGCTGTCCAAATACCCTCCAGGAGCCCTGACAGTAATCGGCCCAGGACTTGGGCCAGGCTTTGAACCCCCGGCCTTAGGGCTGTGGAGTGGGCACGGCTTACACAGCCCACGTCACAGCAGTGGGTCTGCATGAATGATTTTTTCCCCCTTGGTAATAACAATGTCAGGGCTGTTATTACACTTGGCTCCGTGGGGATTGGAAGTGTTTCTCAGAAGGGAAGTGCTTCCACGCTGAGGCTCTTTCAAGAGCTCTGTTCCCATGTACTTGCTGGAAACTCAGAAACCGCATTCTTCCTCTTGTCCCCATTTGGCAATGTGATCTCTGCAGCCAGAATGCTTCCCAGACCCCTCATCAGCCAGGCCTGGGAACAGATTGTGACCACAAGGGGCTCACACGTTGGGGTTTAGGTCTTATTTCCATGTTATGTCAGAGAGGAAAGGAATGATTTTTTTCCTCCTGAGAATATTTTGTCAACCCCCAACGTATTTCAAAGGATTCAAAACCTCTAATGAAACAAAGGATTCAAAGTCTCTAATCTGGGATGAGGGGGGTTTGGACCTTGAGATGGAAATAATATCAAGTTCTGCCTCCAAGTAGCTGGAGTTGGCCTGGATTTTAGGTCCAGAGGCATTTGACAAGTGTCAGAAAAATCCATAGATCTTAGTAGTAATGTTCTGTACTTCTTTTGCAACCGATCAGACTGAAGGAAATCAACTGTCAGAAGAGCAAGACGGTTTTAAGACTCAGTATAAAAAAGAAAAAATGGAGGTGGGGGGGAGAAAAAGAATAATTTTGAATATTATATGATTTGGGAGGAATGCTTTCTTTAAATTAATTTAGGAAGTCCAATAAAGTAAATTTCAACACAAAGTGAGAATGTCCACCAAGTTGCACCACACGAGTGGAGTATTACACAGTCATCCCAAGTCCCCAGTAGCTGTTGCCATGGAAACACGGGGCCCTAATGAAGTTCCCCAGGACATGGAGAACAGCCCTTTTGTTTGGTGTGGTTTTCATTTAACGGGGTAAGTATATGCAGGGACAAGTGGGGATTAGATGGTGGAAGTAGTGATTTCCACAGGGGCAGTGGAATTTGGTGGTTAGACGTGGCCAGGTTTTGTTTTTTCAGGCACGCATTTGATCCAGCTACTTAGAATTCTATATAAAACAATTAAAATTTATTTTTCCCCCCTGAGTAAAATCTGTAAACTGAAATCCTGAGACTTGTCAAAGATTTCTACATAGCACCAGAAAACACAGAGAAAGCTCCTTTAGTCCTTAAACCTCCCTGTGGTAGGACTATTGACTTTACAACCTGCGTCTCGGAGAAAAATGGAGACAGACGTGGAAGTCTGTTTGTAGAACAGAGCCCAGTATTTGCCAGAAAAACAAGGGCTGAGGCAACGGCTGTGCTTCTTACCTCAACTGGCTCTTTAGTCATAAGCTTTGCTAAGCGCTACATAGGTTTACACATATAGGTGTTTGAGAGTCCATCATAGTCTGAACTTCACTTCTGCACACTTACTCCTGGGCGACTCAAGTTCACATCCGCACGCTTGCTCCTGGGCACCTCAACTTCATATCTGCATGCTTGCTCCTGGGCGCCTCAACTTCACATCTGCATGCTTGGGTGCCTGGGCACCTCAACTTCACATCTGCACGCTTGCTCCTGGGCGCCTCAACTTCATATCTGCACGCTTGGGCACCTGGGTGCCTCAACTTCATATCTGCATGCTTGGGCTCCTGGGCACCTCAACTTCACATCTGCACACTTGGGCTCCTGGGCGCCTCAAGTTCACATCTGCACGCTTGCTCCTGGGAACCTCAAGTTCACATCTGCACGCTTGGGCTCCTGGGCGCCTCTGCTCACTAATGCTCTGAACACCTTCCTCCCGCCTTCTCATCCTCTTGGCAAACAGGTCCTTAGCATATATTTTAGCAGAGGTCTCTGGCTAATAAACACTTTTTTATCTGCAAAAAGTCTTTATTGTGCTTTACTCTTGAGTAATAGTTTAGCAAGTAGAGCATTAAGGTCAATGTGGATATTATTTCTCCGTTGCTGGTCTCTTTCTTTGAGGAATCTCCTCTCAATCCAAAAGGTCTTTTCTCTGTGGTAACTTTTAAGATTCCTTTTCTGTGTTTGGTATTTTGAATGTGTCTAAATATAGATTTATAGACTTATTTTTAACCTTTCTACTTGGGACTTGGTGAGACTCTTCATTCTGACTGGCTACCTTTAATTTGAAAATTTCTCAGGAATTTATATTTAAAATATTTTCTCACTTCCATTATTGGTACTGTGTTTTATCATCTGCAGACATTATCCCAGATACATCAGACAGAAAACACAACTCAGCTGGTGGCTTGAATAAGTGAGAGGGCCCATTTTTCCCCCCATGACTAGATGTCTGGGGAGGCAGCTTTCTGCTCTGTTGCCCTTTGTACATTTTCAAGGTAAGTGCCCCTCTTTACACCCAGTCTGTGCTCCACACAGAGAGAATTAGTGGGGCAAACAGCGAGCTTATAAAGATATCCTGGGGAACATCACTTGGAAATTTTTGCTTCTATTTCATTGGACAGATGTATGTCACTTGGTTACTCCTTTGCTCTGGGGAGCTGGGAAATATTTTTTAGTTGGGCATATTGTCATCCCAAACAAATCAGCAATCTGTGAGTAAAAGAAGGCATAATGCAAACTGTGTAGCAATAAGCAGGATCTTGGTAGTCTAGATATGTGTGGGGAAAGCAAAGAAAGAAAAAAAGGGAACAGTATCTATTCAGGTGGGTTTGGGCTCTGTGCCCCGGCTCTCCTCTCTCAGAGCTGCTCCGACACTGTCCTGTCTTGGCTGCTCTGTCTTGAGATTCTGGGTAACTTCTTCAAGTACATATTCTAGTTCGCTATTTTTTCTTCACCTACTTCTAACGTGGTACTCAAATGAATCATGAATTTTTCAACACCTATTTTTTTCCTAAAAGTTACTTTTTATCATTTTCAGAGATTTTTCTTTTACTGTGTTATTAATATAATAATTATATTATTTTATTAATAATAATATTCTGTGTGGATTCTTTCTCTTTTTAATAACTTAAAATATTTATTTTAAAACTTTCTTGCACACATTGTTCTATTATTTTAAGTTCCTGGGGTATGCTTTGTCTGCTGACTCATTCACTGAGACATCTTTGTGTGTGGTGAAACTTGGTGATGGGATTCTTTTGAGCGGGACTCTTTCCCTCTGAGTGATCCTGATTGAAAGAATGTCCCTTGGTGCAGCTGTGTGCTTCCTTCTCCAGGTGCCTCCCTTACTTTTCATAGAGGGAGCTAAACAATCCTTTTCTCTTAGATTTTACACATATATCTACAGAATGTGTTTATCATAAATGCCATGAATTACCTAAAAAAGCAAAGCAGCTGTTCCTCTTATCTCCCCGGGCTGTGTCACTAAATCTGGTTTCCTTCACCAGCAGAATCTTTATGTTAATCAGATCTATGGAGTCTCTTTGCTTTGGACTGTGCAGATGTGGAAGACCTCTGAAAGTTCACAAAAAAGTGAATGGGAGGAAGGAAGGAAGCAAAGAGAAAAAGCATTCCAAATTCAACACAACAGCCCAAGAAGACTTTCCTCTTCTTTTAGTCCCTGTGACTCCGTCAGAAACTCTGAGAAATAATGTGGGTTAGGCCTGCCGTAGTTCCTCTCCACCGCGACAGAGCTGTCAGCCAGCAGGGCAGACCCAGTGTGCACGTTGCACAGGGGTTTCCGTACAGGGCGTCTCGTCTCCTCTGAGCCACGAAGTTCCTGCTCACACAGACGGTGTGCACTTGCTAAGAAGTGCGGGCCCATATTCCCTTCTCTACGTGAATGCTTCCAGAGCTGCTGAATTCACAGAGACCAGGGGAGAGGTTAGTGTTCTCTTTTACACCCACCAACTACACCTGCAAGGAAGGTTGGGGTGCAGCGGCAGCACCCTGCTAACCAGTTGCCAAGCCAGGCTGTGCTCTGGGAGTGTCCCTGGCCAGCAGGCCAGGTGGCCTCTGTAGAATGCCTTTCAAAGAAAGCCATTTCCGTTGTCTTCAGGAGGGAGCGTCCTTCTGTTCTATTTCCAGAAGGTCACATGGCCAGTGGCCTCTTCCAGAGCAGGAGAAATTCCTCCGGAGTTCCCTGGAATTGTGCTTCTGTTCTATATCAGGCCACAAGTGGTTGCCGCTCTGTTTACAAGATACCCTGCAGTGTCTCAGGTGACCTGGTTTCAGAGAGCTGGTCCCAGGTGGAACATGAAAGCTGCCGGGCTCCCGAGACTGCAGAAGGCATGTGTCTGCCAGGCAGGTCACTTGATTGAGAGAGTGCAAAAGCTCTGGGACCCAGGCTTGAACTGCTGAGTTCCCTGGTTCATTAAGGAGTGGAGGAATGTGTTAATTTGTGCAGGCTCACAAGGCCCATTAATCCCCATCAAAACCCCTCCGGACCATTTGGTACATAAAGAGCAGGAGACGCCAGGAAGGAGGAAAGCGCCACTGCAAAGGTCCTTTGCTTCTAGGGGAAAAGAAATATCAACACATTTCCTTTTACTTCTCTATCTTTTCTTTTCCTTTTTTTCTGAGATCATCCACGGCAAACACATTTCAAGCCATCTTGGCAACAGAGCAATTGGACTTGTCCATGTTGTTATTGGAGGAGAAAAGCACGGGTTGAGCAGGAGTTTGGAGTTCTGCTGATGGCGTAGAGCAGAAGTTGTTTTTCTTAATTAAAAAGTATCAAGACAGATTGGATAGCAATTTTTCCCCTTCATCTCCTCCCTACCCGTTCAACAATCCAATTAATTTTTTAAAAGAAATTTTATGACTACATGAAGGAGAAGTTTTACTTTGTTAACCACCAAGATCTGTGTCTTTGTACTTATGCTGGCACTGGTAAGTCCCAGGATTGTCTTTGTCAGACTAGCGCTTGCTCTCAGAAGGTACAGCAAACGACAGGAACATGTAGGCTGTAGAATCTGCTCGGAGATTAAAACAATCTGTAGCCCCAATTCTACGGCCCTCGGGGAAGATGTGCCACTTAAACTTCATGGGAGACTAACATGGTGATAAAAGGGAGACATGGAATGTGGGAGATACTCAGATGAAAGCAGAGTGAAACAGGAAATCATGGTGCTGAAGCCCCGTTCTCAAGTCCCATTAAAGGAAGAGGCCAGGGTTAAAGAGAGTGCTGAGCCCACTTTATCCTGTATTTACTTTGGCCAGAAGTCAGCCTTCTAAGCTTGGAAACTTCAGTCACAGCACTGGAGGCTCCCAGCTCGGAGGGCGACCAAGTTAGAACATATAAGTTGTATGAAAGTTTTTGTTAATAGCTCATGAAGCAATTTCTTCCACATTAAATACTTTTGCTTCGTGGTCCTTGAAAATGAACGATGTTTGAATATAATTCTAGGGCTAACATTCAACATACAGTTGCTCAATCAACAAGAAAGGACTGGGTTCTCTGGGTGCTGGCTGTAAGCAAACACCCTCTCTGTGGCACTTTCTAGAACACTGCTTCCACCTCCCAAAGGGTGGTGGCTGATTCATAACTGCCAGGATGTAGCTTAGCTGTCTGGCTCACCATGATCTTAAAGTACACAGAAGTACTGCTCTGAACCCAAAGAATAAAAGCCAATATTGCACCTCAGAAAGTTTCTATACAGTGTGCAGCCTTTTTCCACGGGCATCTGAAGTGTAGGTAGCAAGCGTTATTATGGTTTATTATGAATGTGGTGGCCAGTTAGAGGAGGGATGACGTTGACCTGACGTCAAACAGTATTTTAGCTAACGAGGGAAAGCAAAATCCAGACAGCTTTGATGATAGGGATAAAACGATGTTCATCTAGTAAATGCAATCCTTTCTACTTTTTCTGTTTGGTTTTTATTTTCTGTGTTTTTGGATCAAAGATCAGTAGATGAAGTATGTTTCCAAAAAGAGTTGATGTCAAGAATCCCAGCATTGACTGCATGACACTCTGTATTCCCGATCCTCTTAAACTCAATAGTCTGGTCACGACCTGCGTGACACACGCCCATGTCTGCCTCTGTCCCCTCTGTGAACACATCAAAGGAGAATGGCCGGATTGTGTGTGCATAGGTGCCAGTCAGAGTGGTTAGTGTTTTGGGAGACTGTCCTTTTGACACTGTTAGAAGTACGGTGTGTCATCAGGAAAGCCCTAGGAGTTTAGTGACATGGCAGATGCCATATGGGAGTAGCTCTCCAAGCTCTGGTGCATCGGGGATGTTGTAAAAGACACTCAGGAGTGGGGAACTGGTGTATTGGAAATGCTATGAGGGACACTCAGGAGAGGGGACCTGGAGCATTGGGGACATTGTGAAGGACACTCAGGAGAGGGGACCTGGTCATTGGGGATGTTGTGAAGGACACTCAGGAGAGGGGACCTGGTCATTGGGGACATTGTGAAGGACACTCAGGAGAGGGGACCTGATGCTTTGGGGATGTTGTGAAGGACACTCAGGAGAGGGGACCTGGTGCATTGGGGACTTTATGAAGGACACTCAGGAGAGGGGACCTGGTGCATTGGGGATATTGTGAAGGACACTCAGGAGAGGGGACCTGGTGCATTGGGGATGTTGTGAAGGACACTCAGGAGAGGGGACCAGAATCATGTGGGCGCTAGTGAAGGACACTCAGGAGAGGGGACCTGGTGGATAAGGGATGGTGGGACGGCCCCGCGGGAGCGGGGAC
>CAUYRH010180606.1:0-14175 GCA_963574655.1 Perodicticus potto
GCCCAGGCTGGATTCGAACCCTCCAGCTCCCGTGTACGTGGCTGGCACCCTACCTGCTTGAGCTACAGGAACTGAGCCAACTGGTGAGGTTCTTAAGGGCAGAGACCTTGTCTCATTCAACAATAAATCTTCCCCAGTCCCAGATCTAATTCTGAACCATCAGCACCACCTCATTAAATGTTTGACTGATTGATGAAAGAGAATGAATGAGAAATGACTTTAGACACTGTCCATGTTATACAGTAAATAAAACACCACAAGGAAAATGGGAGAAGAAATTAAGTAGGCTACCAGAGGCTGAGTAGATTGTCCAGTCTTGGAATATCTCCCATTTCTGTCACAGCTGGAGCTCAACCCCGTGGGGATGGAGGCGGGGGTGGGGGGCGAGGGTGTTTAAAATGATAGAAGGAAAAGGAGAAAACTCTGCTCTAGTCTCTACTCATCTCAATAATCCTCTCAAGTGGCCCTGCAGGGACCCATGGCAAAAACCTGAAGGCTCTCATATTCCAAAAAAAGAATTAGAAAGAAGGAAGAGTTCCAATCACTGCAGTATGGGGCTTTGGAATCATATTTTGGGTCCACTTAAGAGATGGGCATTTAGGACAATAAACTAATATAAGCTCATTGTGAAACTCAGCAAAGCCACCTGAACAGTCTAGCAATTAACAAGGCCACTTCTCTGTCTCAGACTTCAGTTCACTGGTCTGATACGCGACCATACTGAACTCAACACTTCTACAGTTTTTTTTTTTTTAACTCAACCTTAATAGCTGTAGAAAAATGATTTTTAATAGCTCTTATTACATTATCTTCAGAGCAGACAATTTGCTAAACAAAATCTCAATCAATGTGGCCATCAGATACAATCCAAAGAGAAATGAGGGCCCCTGACTTAACATTCAGACTCCCAGGTCAGACACCAAGTCAACCAGTCACTGAGATTTCAAAGACAAGTTGCACTTCATTTGAATTCCATCTCTCTTTTTTCTGTTTGTTTTTTGGGGTTTTTTTTTTTGACACATGGTCTCCCTGTGTCACCTAGGCTGGAGTGCAATGGCATCATCACAGCTCAGTGCAACCTCAAATTCCTGGGCTCAAACAGTCCTCCTGCCTCAGCCTCCTGAGCGGCTGAGACTATGGAAGCCACCACCACAGTGGGCTAGTCTTTCTATTCTTTGTAGAGATAGGGTTTCACTCTTCCTCAGGCTGGTCTCAAACTCCTGGCCTTAAGTGATCCTCCGGCCTTGGCCTCCCAGAGTGCTAGGATTACAGGCTTATGTGAGTTACCATACCTGGCCCCAGTTCTAATAAATATGATTTCTGTTTTCTGCCTACATGAACTTAAATTCCCCCAATTCTAAGACATACTAATGCCCAGGCCCTCTATTATGTTCTACCACCTTGCCTTTTATCTCCTAATTTCACGTCTCCCCACATGTCATTACGGAACCTTCCCTGTGGCCTGCTTATCCCAGAAGCAGAACAGACTGCCAGTCTGTCAGAAGCACTGGACCATTAGAGATAGAGTCCGCCCAAAGAGGACACCCCTGGGGAAGGTTGCAATGGGAAAACAAACAGGCATTTTTCTAACTTCCTTTTGCGGTCATACATTCTTTAATAGAGTTAACTTTTAATCTATCTGGCACAAAAAAAGATTTGGAGAATATAGGAGACTTAGATACTAGAAAAATAGAATCCTTTTGTAAAAAAAAAAAAAAAAGGCTTTAAGGAGCTTTTCTATAATTTGCAGACTGATGAACCGATTAAACAGCTTGTGAAAGATCCAATTTGGTAGTCTCCCCCCCACACACACACACATAATTCCTTGTCATGCCAGTAGCAGCCATTTGGAAAGCAAGCAGTACAAAGTGGAAATGTATGGAAATATTCCAAATATTTTATTTCGGCAGATCTCAAAGTATGTTCTGAGCCCGTCGCTTCATGAGATGCTTCACTTTTTAAAAAGGTTCCAGTGATCAAATGACTTTGACAACCACCACGTAGATATTTCACTCTTGAATACACAACAAACACCAGTCTACTAAACTCTCCGTGAAGTCCTGCAGTTGTAGTGCTGTTTTTTAAGGAGTTTGTTTATTGAACCCTGAATCACCACCCATAGATTCCCTTTTTCTGTAACACTTCAGGAAATAAACACTAACTAAAACACTTCAGGAAATATGGTTATATCCAATCTGCATCCTCTTAGCTACCTCAATTATAGCATTTGAGGACAGGAACTTGAAATAAAAAGAAAAGTTAGTAATTGGTGCGCTGTTCCACTTAGGGTAAGGAAAAGGAGTGGGTTGCAATAACTATTGAGTTCTGATCAAAAAAGATCATAAATGTAATTTGAGACAATATAGAAATAGTGCTTGCTAGGTGTCCTTACTCTCCAGACCCCTCTGTGTCGGGGGTCTCGGGGCACCGAGCAGGCTGAGGAGGCTCCCATGGCAAACACTCATGCCCGGCCTGAGTAATGAATCCTCCTCGGAGGACAGCACATGTGGGCACACTGGCCAGGGAGCCCTCAGTCCCTCCAGAGAGAGAGGCCACACAGACAGAGACCAGCACTTCCAGGCTGTCATGAGCTGTCAGGGGTTGCTTCCAGAAGATTCTGCCAAGCCAGCAACACCACAAGCTCCAGTTAACCCTATCCTTCCACACAAATCCTTCCAGGACAGCACAATGGAGAAGGGAAGGTGACCGAAGAAAACCACCTCAGAGCGACCCCTGTTAGGAAAGGGATCATGTGACACTCAGCTACAAAGTGGTATTCGGAACTCCATCTATTTAACCGGATGTAGTTGCCTGGAAAATTTATTCTACTTAAAGTGTGTTCCAGCAACATGCATTTGTAGCACCACATTCAGGACAGCAGGCGACTCTGGGGAGGGGGAGAAAGAAATGGAAAGGGACAGGTGTCCACAGGGGGCTTGGATGGTACTTGTCATTGGGTTCATCCCCAAACTGGATGGAAGTTCCCAGTGCTTGTTGTTATCTATTCTTGTATGCATTTGTGAAACATATACTCTAATTTTTTATTTTAAAAATGTATGCTTCACACCCCGGGCCCCCAAGGGAAAAAGTCCCCTAGAACATTAAGAGGAAATCAGGACTTCTGTCATTCCCATAGGTCACCCCAGGACAATTCAGTCAGAAATTAATTAATGCCCCAACAGAACATGATTAAAGCCTCTTCCCACTAGAATCTAAAACTGACAGAGCTGAGAGCGCTGAGTGAAAAGATTAAAACTACGCCGTGAGGTCTGGCCCAGACAGAAGCACTCGTGGAAGGGAGATGATAAAGCTCTTGCAGCTCATCCACTGAGAAATCTCATTCATAGCTTAAATGTTATTAATTATTTTTAAAAAGAAAAATCTCTTTGGGTCATGACCATGGCACAGGTTTGGGAGCTTTCCTCCCCAAAGATGGCCGCGCACGCACTGCATCATGGGGATGGTGATGGGGATGGTGACGGTGACAGCAGCAGCCAGCACAGAAGGGCTCCACCACCACCAGCCCTGCCCTCCTTCCCACCTGCACCCCTCCAGGGCAGCAGGGTTGCTCCCCTTTCTTTCTTCTTAGTTGCTGGGGCTTTATACACCTCACCCTGTCTGGACACGGAGGCCGCAGAGGGAGCAGGTGCCCCAGCCTTCAGCACAAATGCATGCTGTGGGGGTTTCTGCCAAGGTCTCCCCTCCACTCAGTTCCAAGATGCATCTGTGTGCCCATCTCCCCTACCACGTCCTCAGCCTCCACCACCCACAGCTCCCAGGAGACCTCTGGCCGCACAGCAGCCCTCCACCTCCACTCAAGAGCAGCAACCTTCCAAGTGCCTGGGTAGGTTTAATGAGAAATACGCAGAGCTTCTCCGCACAGCAGTCCCCTCTTCACCCTCTCCCATTCCCTCCTCCCTTTCTCAGGGAGCACAGGGGTGGGACAGCAAAGCCAGTGGTTAAAAGAAGTACTCAGCAAAATAAACACCAGTCTCCCTTCCCGCAGACATTCCCGGCTTTATAAGTGATCCCTGTAGAAGCCTTCCCTTGATTTTGGAGGAGATAATCCACCACTTCTCCCACTCTCCATGAATACTAGCCTTTCCCAAAAGGTGCCAAACTCTCTCTCTCACACACACACACACACTCCTGCCCGCCCCTTTTTTTGACCATCTCCTTGTAGCCCCAGGAGTTGGCAGAGTGGAGGGATCACTGGGGGGTGTGCTAGTGGTGGGGCCACTTTTCTGAACTGGTGCTTTTCAGTAAGACCTGCAGGGAGGTGGCTGCCCCAACTTCTAGCACCTCCACAAGCTTAGGGAGTGAGGAGGTCAACATCTTTTATTCTCAGCTTTGTGCCCTAGCCCCAAGTCCAGGAAATCAAGGCGGGAATCACACTGACCATATTGTTACCCAGAGAAATAGGTGAGTTGTACAATCCTCTCATCCCCACCATCTTCGACTCTCCAGATAACATGGTGCTCCCCAAAATGTATTCCATGAATCAGTGGTTCCACAGGATCAGCTGATATGCATGAAGAGATCCCAGTAGCCAAATACAATGGAGAAATTCTGACTCTAACATGGGTAAGTGGTTGATTAAATAGGTTCCTTTGTTTGTTTTGACTTGAAGACTTCTCAGAGCCATTAAGATGCTAATGTAACTTGTAAATTTCCAAAACAGGATATGAAGGGCAGCAATTCTCAAGTTTACTATTTGTAGAACACCTATAAACATCTGAAGGAACAGACTTTGGGGAAGGCAGATCTTACTCAATCTTATCAATCCTTTCATGCCCTGCTCAAGCCATTTCCTTCTAGGAATCTTCAAGAGTCCCTGCAGCCCCGCTTTCCCCCTGCTTCCATTCTGTCCACAGGCCCTGGTCTCCCTTGTGATGACACCACCAGCGCAGCTAATTCATAGTATTGCTGCATATATTGTCTGGTATCCTAACCTTAACTCCCAGTGACCCAAAAGCCAAGTCCAAGTCCTTTCTCCCTGTCATTTCCACAACACAGGCTGGATAACCAAACAGCCGCTTTCCTAGCCTCCCTAGAAGAAGAACCCAGGTGACAGCTGCACCTACAATGAAATGCACATTAAAGTCAACAGGTGGAGCAGGGGGGTCTGGGAAAGTCTGCAGCCACCTCCCCACCCCCACCCCGCCTCACTATTAACATGTACAAGTGGGAGACCCGACAAGAGGAATTTAATCATTCTCAATGCTCCACAGAGTGTGTGATATACTTTTCAATTACTTACATTAATGAAATGGAGCAAAATATTCTAAAAGAGTGGAAATGGTGAAAATCACATAAAGTTTTTCCACATATATTTTTCTCCTAACATTAGAACAAAAATGTGCATCATATACTTGGATGGAATTCATGCTGGTTAGAATTTTTTTTTTAATCAAAAGACAAGATTCATGAAAATCTGGGATATTTACCTATCTGACTCCCTGCCATACTCTTCCCTGGAAATCTACGCATTCTCAGGATGGATTTTCTCAGATATTTGTAGATTTTGCTTTTGTTCTTTTTAAAAAATTATTTTCTTTATAATAATAACACACTTTCCTTCTGGGATTTTTTTAAATAGTTAACATCTCTTAAGATTGTAATCTATTTATACCAGTCATTTGTCTACACCTTATGTGTTGTGTGTGGGTGTGTAGATTTGTATATGATCTTGTGCAAAATTGTATCATTCTATACACACGGTTGAACATCCTACTTTTGTTTTGTTTAAAAAATTATAAACATTTCTAATGTCATCAATTTTTCTCAGAAAATGTTTTACCAGTTCCACAATATTCTACTCTCTGGACATTTCAGGATTTATTTAACCATTCTCCTATTGTTTCCAAGTGGTTACTGTCATAAACTATGCTGCAAAACATCTCCCCTCATTTATCTTTGTTTTTATCACTCCTTATCTGAGCCCAATGTAAAGGGGAGCAGGGATGAGGGAGAAGCAGGCAGGGAAACTGGGAAACAGAAAGCGAGAATGAGAATCACGGGAAATCCAGACAGTGGGGAGAGTCCCAGGAGCTAAGAAAGAGCAAGTTTCCAAGAGGAGAGAGTGGCCATCTGTGTCCTCACCTGCCCCGGGGTCAGTAAGATGAGATGCAAGAATTGGCCACTGAATTGAATAAATAGAAGTGTTCTTGGTGTCCTTGGTAAGAGGACACAGGCTTGACTAGAGTAGGTTAATAAAGTATGGGAGAAGAGAAATCATCTTTCAAGGAATTTTGTTATAATCAGTAGGAACTGAGGAAGGAGTGGGGCCAAGGGAGGATGTTAGACTGATGGGAAATACAAGAAGATAAAAAGGATATAGCTATCAGGTAACCTGGAATTATGACATATTATTTCAAACTGTGCTTAAATACCAAGGAAGCACACATTCAAATTTACCTCACAGAAACTTACACAGAACATGATCCCACATCCGGGCATGTATGTATATGTACTTAGTGATATGTACAGTGAGCATCTTACCTGAAACAAAAATCACGGTGAACAGACATGGCCCTTAAAAAAGATTAAAAAAACAAAACCTTAGGTTATATGTTTGAAACAGTATGTTTTTAAGCTGTCGCTATAAATAAACACAAAAATGTGGACATCTAGTTGAAACCAGGGGCTAACAAATGAATAACTCACAAATTACAGTTGACATGATCAGTTATTATCAAGTCTGAGTATTTGTTACCATTACCAAAAATGTTCTGCTTTGATTAAGGGTAATGATGGGTTTAAATGGAATGTAAATGCTTCAATATTGGCAGGCAGATTTGCCTGTCTCAAGCTTACGTGGCACAGTTCAGTCAACATATTCACAGACTGGTACTTTATAAGCACAAAACCGTCTTACCCTGGCATAATTATTTTACGCCACATCCCTCCTCCACAATGAGTACCTAAAATTATTATAAGTGATAATGCAAATGTTTTTAAGGATAAAACCCTGATGTCACAGCATAATATTTCCAATTAAAATAAGTTTCTTTGGGCGGCACCTGTGGTTCATCCAGTAGGGCGCCGGCCCCATATACTGAAGGTGGCAGGTTCAAACCCAGTCTCTGCCGAAATGCAAAACAGAAAAATAGCCAGGTGTTGTGGTGGGCACCTGTAGTCCCAGCTACTTGGGAGGCTGAGGCAAAGAATCGCCTAAGCCCAGGAGTTGGAGGTTGCTGTGAGCAGTGTGACGCCACGGCACTCTACCGAGGGCCATAAAGTGAAACTCTGTCTCTATAAAAAAAATAATAAGTTTCTTTATGCAATTGAAAGATACCATTAGATAACTAACTGTATAAATATCATGTGACCATGGCAAAAAAATAAAAATGTAAAAATGGCAGAGTGATGAGTAAAGTTTGGGAAGCTGATGAGATACTTACAACCCCACTTCATCAACTATTCCTTATCAAGGACATTAGCTGGTACTTTGTCATTAACCTTATTTAGGTGACAAGAATCCTATCCCCCACCTGATAAAACAACTTGGTTACCTTAAAGTAAGATAAAGTTCCCAAACCATCCCAATGTTAAGAATCACCAAGAAGTTCACCTCATATTCACCAAAGACAGGTGGAGTTTTGACAAATGCCCTGGGGATTTCCATGATTAGAGAAATGTAGGATATAATAACAGAAAGTACATCTATACCAGTTCTCTTAGATAGCAGGAAAAAATGATAGCTGAGAAAAGACGAGATTTAAGAAAAATCGGGTGTTTTCCCTGTTTTGCCACTTTAAAGCTGGTTATTATGAATGAAGACTGTTTCTCCAGGGGCTACTGTATAAGAGTTTTACAAAACTAAAAATAAACAAAACGAATCAGTGTGTTTATAAAATGTCACAGCAAAGCCCAAGTTCAGTACACGCTTGAGGGAATCATGCATGCCGCGCTTTCCATTTGTATTTCAGTTCACATCCCGAAAAGATGTAAACTAAAAATGGTTACCATAACTTTTTTTTATTTATGAGCACCTGTACCCGAAGAGACTCAAGGCGAATTAGCATTGTACAAGCAAATGTTAGAAATTAAATAGAAGTGAAAATTACTGAGAAATAGAGTATCTGATTAAATTCCAACAAGGGACTAAAGCCTAGAAATAAAACATTTTTGTACAACCTATTAAATTATACCTAAGTGACTTAAAAAGAAATAGTTTAAAATTCCTAAAGCATTCTAAAGTGTTTAGATTTTTCAAGTGCTAAGGATTTGGTATAGAAAGACATTTATGACTTACCAAATACCCACAGGGTACCCTGCACATTCCCCAACCCCCTTGTAATTGGCAGGGCAGGTGTCAGACACAGTCAAAGGGGTGTGAGCAGAAGAGACTGTCATTTCTGGATCTAAATAGGCTGGTGTGCAAGCCCCCACTCTCTCTGTTTCTCTCTGTAGGGATCTAGGTGGATTCGATGATGAAGGCAATGAAAATAGAAATAGACAGGACAGCTGAGTGACAGTGTGGAGGACAAGTGGTCTCAACTGTGGCCCAACTACATCTCAGATGAGCCTTTGGAGTGTTGAGACCCTGAGACTTCAGGGTGAATTTGTTGTCACAGCATAACCATCCTGACTAATACACCTGACTAAGTCACCTGACTTCTCTGGTTTCCAAATCAGAACTCTCCAGGGAAAAGGCCGTTCATTCAATGGCTCCCCCCACGTCAAATCTACCCAGAAACTAGATATCTTAGTAGGGTACTCTCCGTGCTCCTCAGCATACCTGGAAACCAAAGCAAAGAATTCTCCCCTCCTTTGTCCTGGGTGATAGAGCATACCAATGGAAAGAGTGAATTTTCACATTCCTTAAAACCCTAGGTATTACTTACAAACTTCTTAATGATATTGGACAAACTTGACACAGAAAATCAAATCAAGAAACATTTTTAGGTAATCATTTTGAATTCCATGATGAAAGATAATAGAACAAAAATTTTTCACATTTAATTTAGTTCCACCTTCCATAAAATCTCTCTCATTCTGCCAAAAGAAAGAGTGAACACTTGATAAATAATTCATGTGCCTACCTACATTTGTCAGCCACCAGCAACATAAGGCTATTTCAAATAATTGAAATTAGATAAAATGAAAAATATAGTTCCTCAGTAGCACTAGCCACTTCAAGTGTTCAAGAGACACACGTTTTCTAATGGCTACCATATTGGACAGCGCAGAAGATTTCCATCATTATGGAAAGTTTTATTGGACAATCCTAGCCTAGAATATCCTTTCAATATCTACCATCAAAGCCTCTCCTCCCCAAAATACACACACACACACACACACACACACACATATGTAATCAAAGAAAAAATGTAGCATTTACCAAGCAAAAGACCTCTTAGATAAGACTCCCAGAAACCTCTCCCAACTAATGTTATCACTAATATTAATGGGATAAAACTGAGAAAAGCAAAGTGCAACTGGAGAGAAATATCTGTGAGATAAAGAAAAGCTTTATTTATGATAGATCTACCATATTAGTTCTTCAGACTTTTGAAATGAGACATGATGTAAAAAAATAAGTATGTTACCTCTAGCATGGTAATATCCTTGTATTGGGTCTTTGGTTTTTTCACCAAGATACAAAAATCTTACCGAAACAGGCCAAGCTGGTGAAGCTGATATTCACTGCTGTCACTGACACTGACCTGTCAGGGCATCAGAGCAAACCTGACTTAGAAATGCCATGGGATTGTCTAAGTAAACAAAAATGCTGGGTGAGATACTGTCCAAAATGACACTAGAGAGGAAGGTGTTTTCCCCTTGAGGGCCATTCAGCTGCAAACTCATCGCACTGACAATAAGATGAAAATTCCAACAGAGTCAGTTCTTTAAAACTGAGGAACTGTGAAGGAAATGGTGTAGAAAAGAGAACTCTATCTGAACAAGAAGCTGATGAGGGGGCCTCAAAAGCTGTCACCGTTTCTGTCTCTTATAAAAAACAGGTAACTTAATGAGTAAAAATGATAATGAAGGTAAGTATTTCCTGAACTATGCAGGACCCAGAGCTATTTCCCAGCTTCCACTCCCTGCCTCCCTGTGCAGTGCATTTATGATGCTCGAGTTCCTTGGATGCCTTTAAAAATTATCCTGCAGTACAGAAAAATTATCCTACAAGGAGATACCATTATACACCCTTTGGGCTAAAATCCAGAACACTGACACCACCAAATGCTGGTGAGAATATGGTGCAAAAGTCACACTCATTCATCACTGGTACGAACGCAAAATAGGTTGGCGGGTTCTTACAAAGCTAAACATGACCCAGCAATAGTGCTCCTGGTATTTACCCAAATGAACTGAAAACTTACACCTACATAAGGCAAACCTACACAGAATGTTCGTGGAAGCTTTATTTGTGATTGTCAAAACCTGAAAGAAATGAAGTTGTTCTTCAATGGGTAAATGGTCACACAAACTGTGTGGTGCCTCCAAATGATGGAATATTATTCAGCAATGAAAAGAAATGAGCTACCAAGCCACAAGAGGACATAGAGGAACCTTAAATGTATAAAGCTAAAAGAAAGAAGGCGGCACTTGTGGCTCAGCGGGTAGGGTGCTGGCCCCATATACCAAGGGTGGTGGGTTCAAACCCAGCCCCAGCCAAACTGCAACAAAAAAATAGCTGGGGGTGGCGCCTGTGACTCAAAGGAGTAGGGCACCCATATGCTGGAGGTGGCAGGTTCAAACCCAACCCCAGCCAAAAAAAAACTGCAAAAAAAAAAAAAAATAGCCAGGTGTAGGGCAGCCCTGGTCCCATATGCCAGAGGTGATGGGTTCAAACCCAGCTCCAGCCAAAAACAGAAACAAAAATAACAGCCGGGTATTGTGGCGAGTGCCTGTAGTCTCAGCTACTTGGGAGGCTGAGGCAAGAGAATTGCCTAAGTCCAAGAGTTGGAGGTTGCTGTGAACACTGTAATGCTATGGCACTCTACTGAGGGCAATAAAGTGAGATGCTGACTCTACAAAAAAAAAAAAAAAGTAAAAGAAAGAAGTCAGTCTGAAAAGGTGAGTCTATCTATGTGACATTTCCAGAAAAGGCAAAATTATGGAGACAATACAGAGATCAAGGGTTTTCGGGGGTCAGTGGGGAGAAAGGGAAGGACGAATAGGCAGGGCAGGACAAGAAACTATTTTGTATGACACAGTAATTGTGGACGCCTGACCTGTGCGTTTTTCAAAACTTGTAGAAGTGCACAACACCAAGAGTGAAGCCTAGTGTAAACTACAAACTTTAGTTCATAACGTATTTACAATAGTTCATCAATTCCAACAAATGTACCACATTAATGCAAGATGTCAGTAACAGAGGAGAGTGGAGCAGGGTAGAGGAGAGGGAATAGAGGGAACTCTCTGTACTTTCTGCACAATTTTTCTGCATACCTAAAACTACTCTGAAAAATAAACCCCATTAGCCTCTGATGAAGCCTATGTTAGTAGGGACATTTGAGAGTGTTGATGAATGCCCACCACTCTGATGAAAAAAATAAAATAAAATAAAGTCTATTAATCATCCTGAATATCCATTTCCTACTCTGGCATATGCCAGGCTGTCAGCCTGAATATAGTGCATGGGCGTGTGTGCACACATACACCCACACAGACACACATAATTCAGTATCAGGGTGTGACCACACTTTGAGAACCACTGGTAGACTCCTTAAAGGTAAGGTCCCTCTATCTCTTACAGAGCTTTTCCTTCTCTCCATCTCTAGGACTGTGATCTAAACACAGTGGAGGCCCAAAGGATGTTTGCTGAATGACAGAGTCAATTAATTAGTCAATGTAATTGGCTAAAAAGGCTGCAGAATTAATCCATTCCTTGGACTCTAATTACACACAAATATCTAGAGACAGCAAAATACAAGTTTGGAGGTGAGGAAAAGAATGGAAAATAGGACTCAGCTTCCCTCTAACACTTCATAACGCTTTATAATCATCTGCCAGTTAGTTATCAGGCATACCATTGGGGGAGATAACATAAAGAATGAAGTAAAATTCCCCACCTACAATGATGAGCTCTATTTTAAAAATTACTATGCATGATATATGTCAAACATAGCACATCTAAATCAAAGTTGCCGCAAACAAACTCACCTAGTTGTTCTTATGTTTATCAAGCAATGTTAAAAGATAATAAACAATCGTTTTCTGTAATTTCTTATGTAATATAATGAGAGATTGTTCCTTGAAAATTGGACCCCAAAATACAGTACTTCTTTACAGATCGCAGGAATGTGTAAACATCTGTTGGAAGGAGGAAAGATGAATGTTATAGAGATGAGGTAAGACCATTTCTTATACATATAAGGTTCCCCATTAATTTTTCAGAGAGCAGGGCTACATCCTGAAATTTTTATAAACGTGGAATGTCCTTTCATGGGAGCATTGTAATACATTCAGGCTATAGAGCTGAGCTACAAAGCCAGTGGATATACTTGTAATTTCTTACAGATATAATTACCTACATTTTCCCACAGAAAAATGATACAAATACGTTGACAATTACATTATTAAAAACTATGCATTTTAAACCAAGCCATAATGTTAGACTATTACAGTAAATACCCACCCGAAACACCCCTATTTGCTGACTGTGGGTAACAAGGAGATTGCTATGTAACAGGCAGCAAGGTCAATGCATCTCCTATTCATTCTGGGGAGGAATTTCTTCTTAGTGGGCTTCATTTTCATCCCTGCAGCCAGTGCCCACCTTGAGAGATGCATCCGATTAAGTGACTCCACACACTTGAGTAGAGAGGGAAGAGGAAAACCAATTCTCAGTTTAATATCGTTTCATCTCTGTAATGAACTTGCCTCCTGCTTCCCACTGTAGCTCTAAATGAGGTACAATTTTTTTTAATTAAATCATGGCTGTGTACATAAATGTAATCATGGGGTTCAATGTGCCAGTTTTATATACAATTTGAAATATTTTCATCGAACTGGTTGACATAGCTTTCATGGCATATTCTTCGTTATTGTGTGCAGACATTTATATTCTGCATTTAGTAAGTTTCACCTGTACCCTTCTAAGATGCACCATAAGTGTGGACCCACCAATTACTCTCCCTCTGCCCATCCTCCTCCCTTTCCTCCCTCCCTTTCCTCTTGCCCTATGTTCTCATGCTATAATTGGGTTATAGCCTTCATATGAAAGCCATAAATTAGTTTCATAGTAGGACTGAGTACATTGGATACTTTTTCTTCCATTCTTGGGATACTTTGTTAAGAAGAATATGATCCAGCTCCATCCATGTAACCATGAAAGAGGTAAAGTCCCCATCTTTCTTTAAGGCTGCATAATATTCCATGGTGTACATATACCACAATTTATTAATTCATTCATAGCTTGATGGGCACCTGGGCTTTTTCCATGACTTAGCAATTATGAATTGGACTGCAATAAACATTCTGATACAGATATCTTTGTTATAATGTGATTCTTGGTCTTCTAGATATATACCTAGTAGAGGAATTACAGGAGCGAATGGCAGTTCTATTTTTAGATTTCTAAGTATTCTCCAGATATCTTTCCAAAAGGGCCATATTAGTTTGCATTCTCACCAGCAGTGTAGAAGTGTTCCCTTTCCTCCACATCTGTGCCAGCATCTCTGGTTTTGGGATTTTGTGATGTGGGCTAATCTTACTGGAGTTAGACGATATCTGAAAGTAGTTTTGATTTACATTTCTCTGATGATTAAGGATGGTGAGCACTTTTTCATGTGTCTATAGGCCATGTGCCTGTCTTCTTCAGAGAAGTTTCTCTTCAGGTCCCTTGCCCACCCTGAGATAGGATCACTTGTTTTTTTCTTGCTAACATGTTTGAGGTCTCTGTGTATTCTGGAAATTAAACCTTTGTCAGAGGCATAACCTGCAAATATCTTCTCTCATTCTGAGGGCTGTCTGCTTGCTTTACTGTGTTCTTGGCTGTGCGGAAGCTTTTTAGTTTGAACAGATCCCAGTAGGGGATTTTTGATGCTGCTTCAATTGTCCAGGGGGGTCCTCCTCATAAAATATTCGCCCAGACCGATTCCTTCAAGAGTTTTCCCTGCACTTTCTTCTAGTATGTTATAGTTTCATGTCTTAAGTTTAAATCTTTAATCCAGTGAGAGTCTTAGTTAAAGGTGAAAAGTGTGGGTCCAGTTTCAG
>CAUYRH010180607.1:0-60919 GCA_963574655.1 Perodicticus potto
AATCCGACACCAACTCTTTTGAGTCTCGACAAGAAACAACGCGATTCAATTTTTGGAGGGCTTTCTTAATTTGAGGACAGGAAAAAAATGCTACAAGGAAAAATAAATACACACATTGGCATTCAGGAAAGTAAATGATAAACATAACATAAGCCAGTTGAATCCATCACTCTATAGAAAGTTAACTGTACATCAGGAATGCACAGTTATTTTCAACATGAAATTAATTAAGGACATTAACCTCACAACAAAACATTAAATAAAAAGTATCTCATGACTTCAACAGCCGCCTATGGTTTAATACACAAAAAACAAGACCGGAACCATTACCAAATCTTACAAAACAGAAAGAAAACTTCTTAAATAGAAAGAAACTGGCTGTCCTACGTACAGTAACATCACACTTCATATGTGCAGAACATTAAGGATTTCAGTTTGAAATTGGTAACAAAACAAGCATGCCGCGTGCATATCTCCACTTCTGTACTTAAGATTCTGGACGGTAAATAAAACCAAAAAATAGAACCAAAGAGCCAAGGATTGGAAAGGAATGAACAATAACTAGCTCTATGTGTTATATGTAATACTATTGTATGTAGACGAAATACGTTATCATGTACAGGAAATTGCTAAGGTATGTAAGACAGTTTAATGGGATTTCTGGATAAAAGTCCACAAAAATTGTAATTTTGTGTAAAAGGAAGAAACAGGAAATAAAAAGAAAAAATTCTGTTCAGCTAGCACCAAAAAGTTAAAGTAGTCATGAGTCTTAACAAGATGGGCAAAGTTCCTATATAGACAAAAATGTGCTATTTTTTTCACTTTTTACTTACCCATTAAAAATGAATTTAAACGAAAGAATGAACTTAAAAACAGAAGAGCACACAAACTCAACAAACCACAACAAACACAGACACTTCCAGGGCGGGGGTATTACTGCAAATCAACAACAACGACAAGAAAAGAACACAACATTGTGGGTTAAAAAATACCAAACAATGCAATAGGTACAAGAAAATACAACAATTGAAGTTTGACCCCTATATCATGCCGTAAATAAAGTTATTTCCAGGTGGATTAATGACTTACCTGCACAAGGTGGTCACAGATACATACTTGGGTCTAGCTGTCACCCAGGCTGGAGTGCCGTGATGCAATTGTAGTCCAAACTCCTGGACTAAAGGAATCCTCCCACCTCAGCCTCCCAAATATCTAGAACTATGTGAGCATACCACCACACTCAACTATATTATTCTAAAGTTCACTGTTTTATTTTTTCATAGAAATGGGCTCTCACTCGGATCCCCAGGTGGATTTTGAACTTCTGAGTTCAAGCAATCCTCCTGCCTCAGCCTCCCACAGTGCTGGGATTACAGGTGTGAGACACCACATCCAGCCCATAGGTATTTTCTTAAAGACAGTCTAATGGGATCCATTCATGCCACATACTATAACTACCTTCTTCCTACCTCTACTTTGAAATGTACAGTCATGAAAAAAATATATTTATGTATTGAACTATATTAAATGAAGAAATACTTTCCACGAAAGGAACGTGTATGGACAGTTACAAGGCAAGCTGTGTCACAGAGATTTAAAACATCAAACAACCAGACAATGACTGGTATGTATAGTATGACTAGAAGCATGAGGAGAAAAGACAGAAAAACGAATAAAAACAGGGCAAAAATATTCAACATACTTCAAAGAACAGCAAACCTCAAAGGTCAGTAAGTATACTTAAGGATTGCCACCGCGACCTAGCAATAACGAAACCTAAAATTCAAACTACATGATGTGCTATTACATACCCATGGTCTAGGAAATACCAAAAGAAGTAGCTACGACCATTTTGTCACACACGAGAAACTCACCTACTATTGCTGGAGGCCTGAAAGCATATGCTCTCATGGCGATTCATTCCCTTCTTAAAAGCTCCCTGTCAGCCTCCTTTCCACCACCTGGAGAAATGCGTTTCCCTAGGCACCTGGATATGCAGAAAAAAATGCCAGCTTGGTGTGGTGGCTCACGCCTGTAATCCCAGCAATTTGAGAGGCCGAGGCCAGGGATTGCCTGCGATCACGAATTGGAGACCAGCCTGAGCCAGAGCGAGACCCCGTCTCTAAGAAATAGCTGAGCCTTGTGGCGGGAGCCTGGAGTCCCAGCTACTGGGGAGGCTGAGGCAAGAGAACCGCTTGGGACCACGAGTCTGAGGTTGCTGTGAGCTGTGAGACTCTGTTGCAAAAGAAAAAAAAGAAACACATGTGCGCTGCAGCATCATTTACGACAACCACAATTCGCAAGCAACACAAATATCTAACAGTTCTGTAGGAACGCATCAAGAAGGGGCGGAATCTACAAAGAAAAGCAGTGGCTAGATGAATACAGAAGCTAGCCGTGAGTGGTTATTACTTGGATTGAGGGAGAGTTTTCAGATTATTCAAGGCAGAGGAAGAATTCTGGGGTGTTGACAACATCCTATTTCTTAACCATGTGATGACAACATTTGCTTTTCCTTCATAATATTTCATTGAATGTACAAACGTCCTATCTATTTTCTATGTCATCTCACCAACAATTCGGGCTAGTACCTAAAGATCAAAGTACACAGGAAAGCTGTTCCAGAAGAAGAAGAAAAAAAATACTAGTCTCTACAGAGATGCACAACTGTTGCAACAGCTAAGGCAGCAAGATAATTGCTATTCCGAAATATTCAATTTCCAAATCTCACAAAAGAGCATCAGGTCTGCCGAATCTTTTGCACATCAAGATCGTGTGCTTAAAGGGGGTCTGGGATTTTTCTTTTCTAACCTCTGCAGTTTGGGAAGGCACACACACTGGAAAGCAGACCCAATACAACCAGGGTGTCAATCCACTTCATCCACCCTAGGAGTCATCTAGGAGAGATGGATAATAACACCATCGGAGCTCTTCAAGTATCTTTGGTTCCTTAACCTTGGCAATCAGTGGGAATGATGGTAATGAGTAAGGGACTCACTTTTACCTTTGTCAATAAACCATGTGGTACATACATTCACTGAACTGTGTCATAACTCACACCTGTTAAACGACATACTTAAACTCACCTCCTTAATCTAATCTAGCACTTGAAGAATTAACTTTCTTTTCTCACGTTTTCAGAGCCCTTGACACTCCCAGACTCACTTTTATTGTTTATGAGCAACTACACGTCTAAACACCTTTATGAGACAAAGTCTCAGATTCTTGCCTTCAGTACAGTGCCACAGCATCATTGCTCATAGCAATCTCTAAATCTTGGGCTCACGTGATCTTCTTCCCTCAGCCTCCCAAGTGGCTTGGTCTACAGATGCCCACCACAATGGCAGGCTAGTTTTAGATATGGGATCTCCCTGTTGGTGAGGCTGATCTCAAACTCTTGAGTTCAGGCAATCCTCCCACCTCAGCCTCTGAGAATGCTATGATTATAGGCACGAGCCACTGTACCTGGACAACACTTCCAATACTCTTTCCAATAGCTATTCTCTCCATTAAATAAAGACAAATGTTTCCATCAAGTGTTACTCTGAAGTATTTTCTCAATGGAAGAAAAATCTAACTGGATAAAAAAATTTTCATTCTCCTTAGGTTTTTTAGCCTTCTTATGGGTGTAAGATAATATTCACTGCTTTCTTAATTCTAGCGTACACACACACACACAGGCTCCATGCTATGCCAACTTTGAATCCTGATTTTAAGACCTGAAAGAGTTATAAGTAATCGTTTGTTTTGTTACTGTGCCATAACACACAGACTCACACAGAACCAAATTTTCTCAGTGTTCTTACATTGCAGTGCAATTGGATAAGCTTACTACTTTGATGTTAAGATATTATGACACTAGATTTCTTACTATAATACCATAAACCATTAATCTTTCATAGCTCAGTCATTCTGAAAAGCTGTCAAAACCCTAGGATCCTACACTTGTCGTTCCCTTTTGCACAGCTCCAACTCTGTTCATGAGGAAGAAAACAATTTTTTTCACTCAAGACTTTTAACTTCATTTTAAATTTTCCTTCCATTTTTAGGTCACTTGAGATTCATAAATTCAAAGCTGTATGTACAATGAAGTCAAATTTTCCCTCCACATTTCGTTTTATGCTAAATCAGTTGACAAAGCATTATGTTTTTAAAAAAGGAATTAATTCAAAATTAGCTTTGAAAATCTCTTAAATCATTTATAACACAGTGACAACCAATTTTTTTATCAGTTTCTCTAAAATTTCTATATACAATTTCCCTTACCTATGGCTCTCAATTAATTCTTCAATTAATTATTTGAAATTGGCAGAGAACCAGGAACCTTTTAACTAGTGGTTCTCAACCTTCCTAATGCTGCAATGTATTTTCATTGTTAAAAAGGGGTCGCGACCCACAGGATGAGAACCGCTGCTCTAAACAATGCATTATTTTTCTTCTCATTGGTACCAAACAGAGTGTCTTTTCACAACTTTCAGGCCAGTTTTGAAATATAGCCAGAAATACTAAATCAACTGCACTGCTCCCTCCAGTTCTGCTATACCATAGACATTTATTACTCATTCATAAACAACCTAATTTTCCTTGGGATCATCTTTTGAATGATGCAGATATACAAACTACCTTCCTAAAACTTTTCTTCTCTTTACATTTTGCCAAATAACACCAAGTAAAAATTTCTTATAGAAAACCAATAACTTGGCAGCACCCATCACTCAGTGGTTACGGCGCCGGTCCCATACAACCAGGCCGCAGGTTCGAATGGGTCCTGGGCCAGCTAAGCAACAATAACAACTACAACAAAAAAAATAGCTGGGCATTGTGGTGGGCACCTGTAGTCACAGCTACTTGGGAGTCTGAGGCAAGAGAATGGATTAAGGCCAAAAGTTTGAGGTTGCTGTGAGCTGTGATGCCACAGCACTCTACCAAGGGCAACATAGTGAGACTCGGTCTCAAAAAGAAAAAAGAAAAAAAACAGTATCTTCACAAAAAGCACTCACCTATGCATTCTCAAACTTGACAATCAAGTCGGGGCTTTCATACCAAGATTCTTGCATTTATCATGTTACCCTCCTGCTGAAATAGTAGTCATTATGTCCATCTGCAGAAACTATGTGCACTGCCTTTCCTCAGTAACAATCTAATGAATGGTTTGGAGGAATGGTGTAGTTTTATTTGGCTGACTTCTATGTTATTCCTTGATGGTTCATGGCCATATGTTATGTCACAGTAGAACAATGTGCCTTAGACAGACATGCCTTAGTTACATAGCCTTTAATGTTTGGAAGAGCATAAAAGTGTTTCTGTAACTAGAACGATGCTCTGTTTTACAAATACATATTAGTAGTTGACATGGTTATTTCTTTTTCCCATATGAAGTTCACTCAGGTTCTTTTTGAAGTTTTAAATTTTATTATTTTTGATACATTATAATTGTACATGTTAATGGGGCATATGTGAAATTTTTTTATACACATAGAATGTGTAACAATCAAGCCTATGCATCTCTGCAGGTTTTCTCTAACTTCTCTGGTCTTCCACAGTGACCTTAGTTTGTTTCCTCTGCCCAAGGTCCTGATTATCAGTCAGTAGGCCATATTCATCTTTCCTTTCAGCCAGCTAGGTATGTAGGTAGGCAGACTTTAAATATCCTATGGAAATAAGCCTTTAGATCTTTCAGTTTAACATCTACAATCAAAAATTTCTTGTCTAAACAGCAATAGCCTTTATTTGATGTTATGATAATAGAAATTTTCTCTCTCTTTCTCATCTTAGTCAAGGCTCTCATCTAGGAAGACGAAAGGGGAGAAGGAGTTGGAAGGGGAAGCAACCCTTGCCTTACTGCATAACTTTAGTAAATAAAATGGAAACATGTGTCACGTTTTCTTTAGGAGGTTATGGCATAAGCACTGCAGCCTACTCTAATGAGAAAACTGGAATTTTAAAAATATTACTTTTGCAGGATAGAGGGAATTTTTCTACACAGTAATGATATGTGATATGTGTCTTAAATTCTGAAACCTAACACCATTCATGCTCTATTTTTATGGTAGTTGTGGAACTACTAGATAGTAGGAAAAATTAGGGCTCTTTCTCAAAAGTCAAAGATCAGTTTTCCCATTATCCATCCCCAGATAACCATAAGCACAATTTAAAGACTCCTTAAATCAGGCCAGGCACAGTGGTTCACCTGTAATCCTAGCACTCTGGGAGGCCAAGGCAGGTGGATCACCTGAGTTCACAAGTTAAAGACCAACCTGAGTCAGAGAGAGACCTCATCTCTCAAAATAGCTGGGCATTGTGGTGGGTGCCTGTAGTCCCAGCTTCTTGGAAGGCTGAGGCAAGAGAATCGCTTGAGCTCAAGAGTTTGGGGTTGTTATGAGCTGTGATGCGAGTGACAAAGTGAGACTCTCTCTTAAAAATAAATAAATAAATAAATAAATAAATAAATAAATAAATAAAGACTCCTGGGCGGCTCCTGTGGCTCAAAGGAATAGGGCGCTTGCCCCATATACCGGAAGTGGTGGGTTCAAACCCGGTCCCTGCCAAAAAAAAAAACTGCAAAAAGAAAAATAATAATAAGACTCCTTAAAGACCCTTTGCTTTAAATAAATCAAGTCCCTATAGTATTTAAATAATCCTTAAAATCCATTATTATTAATTTTCAAGACAAATTTTTTAAAGTTAACTAGGATATGTCATATATATCACATATATTATATATTATATATAGATGTGGGGGGGTATATATCACATATATATTATAATATGTAGTATATGTGATCTATATTACATATATTAGAGACAGGGTCTTGCTCCCATCACCCAGGCTGAAGTGCCTTGGCACAATCATAGCTCACTAAAGCTCCAAACTCCTGGGCTCAAGCAATCCTCTTGCCTCAATTGCTCAAGTAGTTTGGATTACAGGAATGCACCACCATGCCCAGGAAACTTTTGTATTTATTATAGTGATGGGGTATCACTATGTTGCCCAAGCTTGTGCCAAACTCCTAGTTTCAAGTTATCCTCCTGCCTTGGCCTCCAAAAGTGCTGGGATTATAGGCATAAGCCACCATGCCTGGCTACTGGGCTAAATTTTTCACTCAAATTATATACAGGTTGAACATCTTTAATCCAAAATTCCAAAAGCTTAAATGCTTCAAATCCAGAATTATTAGAGCACTGACATGATGCCACAAATGGAAAATTCTACACCTGACTTCATGTGTTGGATTGTAGCCAAAATACAGGTGAACAACATAGCTTATTTAGCTCCCCCAAGGGAAAAGCAACCATATGAGCCATTTTTTTTTTTTTTTTTTTTTGAGAAAGAGTCTCACAACATTTCCCTTTGTAGAGTGCCATGGCGTTACAGCTAACAGCAACCTCAAACTTTTGGGCTTAAGCGGTTCTCTTGCCTCAGCCTCCCAGGAAGCTAGGACTATAGACGTTTGCCACAACACCCGGCTATTTTTGTTTGTTGTTGTTGCAGCTGTCATCATTTAGCAGCCGGGTTCGAACCTGCCAGCCTCGGTGTATGTGGCTGCTGCCATAACCACCGTGCAACCAGTGCCAAGCCAGCATACAAGCCATTTTCAAAAGCCATCTGGTAGAGGGCCTCCTCATCTATAGAGGACCCACTGTCTGGACCCTCAATTCCTTCTGATATTTCTTCTCACAAAAAAAAATATATATATATATATATGTATGTATGTATGTGTGTGTGTATATATATATGTACATATATATGTATGTATGCATTTGTTTCTCAATTCCTGTGAAATTCCCCTTAGAAAAATGCTCTCAAGTTTGATCCAGGTTGTCACAAAAGATACTAGATTGCCATTTTTCTTTATGACTGAGTAATACTCCATAGCATGCATATACCACATTTTCTTGGAGCAGGTCAAAGCTCCCGTGCTGATCAGTGGTGGGATCGTGCCTGTGAATAGCCACTACACTCCAGCCTGGGCAACATAGTGAGACCCCATCCCTAAAAAACAAAAAAATGTTTTACTGTGCCTGGAATAAACAGACTATTCTAAAATATTTATTTATAATAATGTCTTAAATGCATATTTTCCATTAATAATAAATAAAACCCAACAACTAACTACATCACTGATCCAGAAGTTTAACTTTGAGGTTTCTGCTTTAGAGATGATATTAATTCTCATGTTGATATTTCATTTAATTTACTTTATAACAATTGCTTTCATTTTCCTTTTTGTGACTAGAAGAATTCACATTCTGAATTTAAAATACTAACAATAACAAAGGTTTACTTTATTTAAAACCAGAAATTAAAAAATTTTAAAACTAAACCCATGCACCCCACACATGTATGTGCATATAATTCTGACCTATGTAATATTTATTCACAAATCAACTAACATAAACACAAAAGAGTTGCAGAAACTAATGAGTAGACCTTATTCCTTATTGTTGTCATCCAGTAAATGAACTCATACATAAGTTATGGAAATGCCTATTTTCTGAGGCAAAACCCATCTCTCGTTATGCAGACTGGGAAATGACATCTATTTGATTTCTGAGTATCCCTTACAGTTGTGGGCTAGCATTTCATCTTGGCTCCATTAGTCAGTTACTAATATATTCACTCAGGAGAATGAATATTAACATGAATTAAAGACTACTCAGAGTCTATCTGGCAATAGAAATCAATAGCTACTTTTAATATCCAGAAGAGCCTATCAGTTGATTTAAATAAAGGTATTTAGTGTTTGATGTAAATACTATTTGTAGTTCCAGTTGCAGTGTCTGGCCAGTGACTTTAGCATTAGATTTTTTCCTGGACCAATTTTACAATGTGATCCCTGGGAATAATTTTAAGCTGTTAAACTCTAATTCTGCTTCTTGAACCTTTCAAAGATTCTATAAACTGCCCAATAGCTTTGTAATAAGTTTACTTTCTATCTAACTAAGCTCGGGTAAGTCATGATTACTCTGACTGACATAAAAATTGATCCCAGGAGAGAGCATTGACAACAAATTATTGAGGAAATAGGAAAAATTATCCTGAATTTTCTAGCCTGGTTGGCATTGAAGGCAGTAAATCACCAGTTAAATAATAAGGGACAAGACTCTGGCAATTTTTAGCACAGAGAGAAAGTAATTCATGATATCATCCCTGGAGTCTCCTGGGATTGAATGTTCATTAATGATCTGACTAGGGAAAACCTAGTAACAGCTACCATATAAAAGCTTGAAGGTCATGAGTACTCCAAATCCACAGGGGGACATGGTTGCTTCTAAAGGCACTGAGAGAGACAAATATAATGAGTCTTAAATTTGCAATTCAAGGCAGTGTTGAAATATCATTAACTTTCTATTAATGTGGCAAAAATATTAATTCTTGCATACACAAGGTTGAGATAGAAAAACATTCAACATTTAAATTTTGAAGATTGCCATATTATGAGAGTTTAGTTGAAAACTTGAAACAGGACACTGATTAAAAAAGAATCGGGCTTCTTTGTAGTGAGATGAGGAAATAATAATGAATCCTCATAAGGAATAGTTGAATCCCTAATCCTTCCTTAGCCACTTTTGAAGGAGAATTCCATTTTCCAATCTGTATTAAGATCATTTTTTCACCATAATTATAGACATGTAATGACCTTGCCAATAAGGGTTACCTAGGAAGTGGAAGCCAGTTCTTCTCATCCTAACCTTTTCAGCCTTCACTGTATTGGTCTTTGGTATCTCAAATGTTCCATGTGGCTGAGCCTGGGTGGTGCCCTGGGTGGGGGATGGTATCTCAAATATCATTATAGACCACGAGTTAGGGTGGGGACTTATGATGAGGAAATTATAAATGACAGTTTTACTTAAGTCCCACTCATAGTAGTACCAGCAGGTCCCGCAAAATTTCATGAATAGTTTATTAGTTGTTACTGTATTACTAAATAAGCACACTCAGCCCCAAGGAGAACCACCATCTTGGCTGAATGTCTCAGGGAATAATATCCATTCTTATGAAGGGCCATCAAGAAACCCCTAGATCATCCTCTCCCTACTATCAACATATCAAAGGCACAACTAGCACCCCTGAGAGAATCACAGTGCTTAATTTCACCATAGAATGTTTGACAGATTCAGGGTTGTTGAGTCCCATCACATTGGTTTTCAACTTTTCCATCTGGTGCAGAAATCAGAGTATTCAAGAATATTAAAGAGGGCTGTGATAAATTTGATCAGCTGGAGACAGCAAATTGAGGTTGCTGTTCTATATGTCATCTCTTCACCAGAACAAGTCAATAAGATTCTAAGGAATCTGCTTTGTGGCTATTGATAGGCATATGCTTTTATTCCTTTAGCCTAAGAAGCTAAAAATATCAGAACAATATACTTGCAACCCACAAGGCAACAGTATTAGTTCACTGCCCTCTCTGAAATTTCTCACTCTATTTTACAGCTTATCTCATAGAAACCTTAACCTTCTGACTTCATTCATCCTCTATTTTGATGGCATTAAACTCAAAGAACCTAGAGATTGGTAAATGGACTTTAATCTAAGTGTCTGGGCAAGACTTATATGTGCTAGAAGGTCAGAGAAAAACTTACGTACTTACCAGAAACTTCCCACCTCAATGAAGTAGGTTGGGGGAATTATAGAAAATCCCTGAAAAGTTAAGGATTAGTGGTTACATCTTCTGCCCCTAACACTAAGAGAGAGGTACCATATCAGGTAAGCCTTGGGATTTTGGAGGCAGAGCAGTGCACATTACACTGTGACTGCTTCAATATATTTGCCCTGCTATTGGAGCAGGCCGCAGTATAAACACCTCTGTCCTTACATGTTATAACCAATGAATCCAATAGTGTTCAGATATCTGTGACACATTAGAGAACTGTGTGAAGCAGATAGGAAGCCTTGACAGAAGAATCATAGTGAAACACTGGGATTTTAGAGCATAGGCTTTAACTTTTCAAAAAGAAAGAATTCTTGATTTACTATCAGGCCCTGAGAGAGATAAAAAATGTAACCCAGAGGGCAGCACCTGTGGCTCAAAGGACTAGGGCGCCAGCCCTATATGCAGGAGGTGGCGGGTTCAAACCCAGCCCCGGCCATAAACCACAAAAAAAAAAGAAAAAAAAAGTAACCCAGGAACACTGGTTGACCAGTTGATCTGAGCCACCAACTAGAAACTGGGTGTTTTCTAATATATATGACCCAAGCATAACCTCAGCATATCTCCTTAACACTAACATGTAATCCTAACATGCCCAATGATCAAAGGAAAATGAAAACTCTAAAAGCTTCATAAATTCAGGCCAACAGGGCAGCGCCTGTGGCTCATCGAGTAGGGCGCCGGCCCCATATACCGAAGGTGGCAGGTTCAAACCCAGCCTCGGCCGAACTGCAAAACAGAAAAATAGCTGGGCATTGTGGCGGGCACCTGTAGTCCCAGCTACTTGGGAGGCTGAGGCAAAAGAATCACCTAAACCCAGGAGTTGGAGGTTGCTGTGAGCTGTGTGACGCCACGGCACTCTACTGAGGGCGGTAAAGAAAGACTCTGTCTCTACAAAAAAAAATAATAATAATAATAATTCAGCCCAACAAGAAGTCCACTTTGGTGGGAATGAAGTTTTAGGTCAGATAGCGACAAGAAGAACCCTTACCGGCTTAGGTGCTATATAAAAGAGGAGGAGAACTACAGCCAGGTGAATAGTTGCAGAAAGTAGGAATGTAACACCTATTCATATTTTCACCTGGTGCTATGTTTATGTAGGCAAATCCTATGAAACATCTCCCTGGTTAACATTCTCAGAAGGCTGGGCATGGTGACTAACACCTATATTCCTAGCACTTGGGAGGCCAAGGTGGGTGGACTGCCTGAGCTCACAGGTTCAAGACCATCCTGAGCCGGAGTGAGACCTCCTCTTGAAAAACAGCTGGGAATCGTGGTGGAGACCTGTAGTCCCAGCTACTTGGGAGACTGAGGCAAGAGAATCGCTTAAGCCCAGGAGTTTGAAGTTGCTGTGAGCTGTAACACCACAGAATTCTACCAAGGGCAACAAAGTGAGACTTTGTCTGAAGAAAAATAAAAATTCTCAGAAGAATGCCTCTTGGTTTTTATTACCCAAATTTCATAGACCTACAAATCTCTCACAAAAATATATATATATTCATTTTATATATACTTATATATATTTATACCCTCACAATGAAGCATATTAACAAAACAATGTGTGAGAATAATGTCGAGATAAATTTCTAATAAAATTTGTAGGAAGCCATAATCATGCATAAATGTGGTAAAAGTGTGCCAGTATTAATCAAGAGTATGTTTATCTCAGGTTTTTCTAGCACTAAGAGATGCCATTTTACAACATTTATAGCAATAGTTAACCTGATAATGTTTGTTACATATAGTTGTTTACTGAACTTCAGTAATAAGTTATTTAGGAGTATGTGTTGACATAGAACAGAAAACATTTCCTATGTAAAATAAAAGGAAATAGGCTCCTGGTTATTACTGTCATGCAAAATGTCTGATTTTCAAAAACAGATTACTGATGTGAAATGAAAGTTGACAGTATTTTAATGTGCTTTCCTTTTTTATTCTTTTCTCTCTGCTCACTATTTTTTCGGGGAGGCTTAATGACAGTTAAAATTCTAATTTTGTATATAGGTTATAAAATATTAAAAAAAATATATGACACAGAGGACACATATACATATACATTTCACCTAAACAACCTTCGCATAGAGCTGGATGCAGTAAATGAAGAGCATTCTACATCTAGTTCTCAACCAGAGATAACTGGCAATTTGCAGAGATAGTGCTGATTATTGGAACTTGAGGACAGGAGCTACTGACATCTAGTGGCTAGATGACAGAAATGCTGCTAGTCAACCTACAATGCACTTAGTAGTGCAAATGTCAGTAGCGCTGCCATGAGAAACTCCGCTCCATCCTTTAATGAAGAAAAAACACTTATTTTTGGTTAGGAAAGATCACTATCTCTCCTTACTATAAGTGGAGAAATAAAAAAAACGAAAGCCTAAAAGAGGAAAACCATATAGAATATTTGCCATTCTCTCACCTGTTGGGCTTCAGAAACCATTCCCTGTATTATAAGGAATCTTTCACTTCATTAGGCAAGTTGATCTCCTCCTATAGAAGTCAAGATCCTAAATACTTGTTTTCTCAATTTCCTTTTGAAATTAGGGCAGTAGTACAAGAACTGCGTTATGTCAATTTAATGCACGGGTTCCAAATTGGGAAATCAGAAGCTGCCAGAGATGTGAAAAAGAGTAATTGTGGCATCCATTCTAGTAACACAAAAGTGCAATAGTGAAAGCAACATTTGCTTTCCAGGATCAGCAACACCTAATACCCTGTGTTGATGGGCTTAGCATTACAATCTGCAGAGTAATCACATACAGTTCTGCCCCGCATAATGACGTTTTAGTCAGTGACAAGTAACATATACAATTTTGGTTTAAGATTATAATGGTGCTGAAAACTTTGTCACCTAGTGACATCTTGATGAGGACTCTGTGCAGGCCTAGGCTATGTTTTTGTCTTAGTTTTTAACAGAAAAAAGTTTGAACAGTAAAAAAGAAACTTAAAGAAAATCTTAATAGCTAGGTACAGTGGCTCACATCTGTAATCCCAGCACTTTGGAAGGCTCAGAAGAGTGGATTGCTTGAGCTCAGGAGTTCCAGACCAGCCTGAGCAAGAGCAAGACCCATATCTACTAAAAATAGAAAAGCCAGCCAGACGGGTACCTGTAGTCCCAGCTACTCAGAAGGCTCAGGCAAGAGGATTGCTCAAGCCCAAGAGTTTGAGTTTGTTATCAGCTGTGACGCCGTGGCACTCTACCCAGTGTGACAGAAAGAAAGAAATATTTAATAGGAAAGAGCTTATAGAATAAGACCACTATAAAGAAAATTATTTTCTTTTGGGTAGATAACTGGTAATGGGATAAAGATGTGGAAACAACCCAATTCCCTTCAACACATGAATGGATTAATAAACTGTAGTAAATGTATGCTGTGGGATACTATTCAGCCATAAAAATGGAGATTCTGTATCCTTTGTTGCAACTTGGATGGATGTGGAGAGCGCTCGCCTAAGTATCACATGAATGGAAAGATAGGCATTACATGTACTCAATACCAATTTGAAACTTGTGGGTTAAAAACAATATGCTCACATGAGAGAAAAAATCAATTGAATCCAAGAAGGAGGAATGGGGAAGAGGGCTCAGCAGCAACACTGTGCAGGTATATGGAACACTTCCTGTGTGAGGGACATGCTACCACTAAGCCATTGCCTTACCTATGCAAGGATTGTGGCCTAATTGTATGCACCTTCATATTAATCAGAAGTAAAAATTAAAAAAACAAAAATATTTTACATACTTGTACAATTCATTGTAAGCTGAGTGTTATAGCAAAAGAGCAAAAAGTTTTTAAGATTTTAAGTTTATAAAGTAAAACAAATTATAGTAAGATAAGATTAATGTATTATTGAAGAAAAAATTATATAAATTTAGCGTAGCCTGTGTAGGGAATTTATAAAGTCTGTAACAGTGTACAACAATGTCCTAGGCCTTCACGTTCACTCACCATTCACTCACTGACTTACCCAGAGCAAAACTCTCAGTCCTGCAAACTCCATTCACAGTAAGTGCCCTATAAAAGTGTACTATTTCTTTATCCTTTTATACAGGACTTTTACTATACCTTATCTATGTTTAGATATACGTATACACACAAATACTTACCACTGTGTTACAACTGCCTGTAGTATTCAGCGCAGTAACAGGTTGAACGGCAGTGGTTCTCAACCTTCCTAATGCCGCAATGTATTTTCATTGTTAAAAAGGGGTCGTGACCCACAGGTTGAGAACCGCTGCTGTACAGGTTAGCAGAGCAATAGGCTGTACCATATAGCCTAGGAGTGTAGCAGGCTTTACCATCTAGGTTTGTTTTATGATGTTCTCACAATGACAAAATTGCCTAAGATTCATATCCTCAGAACATATTTCTGTCATTAAGTGATGCATGACAGTATTTGTTTTGTTAAAGTTCTCAAAGTCAAATCACATTGTTTAAAACTAAGAATTCTTCTAGTATACTCAGTTATCACCTGGTGAGCCCCGTCCTTCCTTGGGCCTTGTCTGAACTTAGAGGAAGCTATAGAAATAGGACAGACTGTGAACCCCCTTGTTTGCAGGGAAAATGTGATAGATGTTACAGCATATGCATACATAGAAAACTATGGTGGCACAGCTTGAATTTTGTTTTGCTTGTGTTCCTCATGATTTCTTTAATTTGTTACTTAAGTAAAATGCCTAATTCCTAAACATTTAGAGTTTTCTTTTTTTTTTTTTCGTAGAGACAGTCTCACTCTATTGCCCTCTGTAGAGTGCTGTGGAGTCACAGCTCACAGCAACCTCCAGCTCTTGGGCTTCGGCAATGCTCTTGCCTCAGCCTCCCAAGTAGCTGGGACTACAGGCACCCACAACAACACCGGCTATTTTTTGATGCAGTTCGGCCAGGGCCGGGTTTGAACCCCCCACCCTCAGTATATGGGGCCGCCGCCCTACTCGCTGAGCCACAGGCGCCGCCCTAGAGATGTTTTAAAGTCATTTTTTGTTCTCGATTTCTAATTCAATCTCAATGGTAAAAAAAAAAAAAAAAAAAAAAAAAAAAAACCCACATTTTTAATGTCAATATTTTTTTAAAATATTTTTTGGCTTAATTACAAACACATAATAAATTTTACAATATGGTCTACATGGACTTGAAAAAGTGATTTCTATCAGACGGCTTCTGTGGCTCAAAGGAGTAGGGCGCCAGCCCCATATGTCAGAGGTGGCGGGTTCAAACCCAGCCATGGCCAAAAACTGCAAAAAAAAAGAAAAAAAAAAGTGATTTCTATCATTGAGCAGAGTTGACTAAGACCCTGGGAAACTTCTAAGAACCCAGTATCCCTCAACAGTTGTATAAAATTATAGTACTGTGTTCTCCATGATGCCTGCAATCACCAGGATGACATCGTTTGCTGTCCAGGCCATTAAAATAAACTCATCCTTTCTTGCTAAAATTTTATTTGCTCTTGTTCTCTTTCACTTTTTTTTTTGGTGTGTACCTCTATCCCTCACAACACTGCCCTAACATTTTGAAAAGCCAGCCAGGAGCAGCTCTTGTTTAAAATTTGGCACTTTGCCTGGTTGCACCTGCGTGCTCTGCCTCTTTACCCTGGAAACTTGGTACCAGTAACCATCTCGGTACTGGGAACAGGGGTCCTGACATCTGGTCCCACCCCTAATACTATCATTGTGGATTTATATATTTTTTTTTCCTCTCATTTTCTTGCTATAAGAATTTTTAGAAATTTTGTGTCTGGGGAGGCAGCAGTAGCAAAAGTTGAATTTACTTCCTCCAAGGATAAATTCTTTATTTGGTTTCCTTTAAAACTTAGGGTGCTGGCCACATACACCGAAGCTGGAACGTTTGAACCTAGCCCAGGCCAGCTAAAAAACAACAATGACAAATGCAACAAAAAAACAGCCGGGCTTTGGGATGGATGCTTGTCGTCCCAGCTATTAAGGAGGCTGAGGCAAGAGAATCGCGTAAGCCCAGGAGTTGGAGGTTGCTTCAAGCTGTGACGCTACGGTACTCTACCCAGGGCGACAGCTTGAGTCTCTGTCTCAAAAAATGTAAAAATAAATAAATAAATAAATAAATACCAAAACTTACGAAAGGCAAGAGGGAAAAAAGACAACCACGTTTGGCTGGGGAAACTTACATGGGGGCACAGTGAGGCAGTGATGGACTACAGGAGCATATGAAGAGGTGAAGAGCTGAGAAAAGCTGAAAGCCAGTGCCCAAGAACCGGCGAGGTCTAGCAGGGCAGCCCTCTCACAGAGGACTGGAAACAGGAAAGGGCTGTCCTCCACGTTTTTGAAATTCAGCTGGACTGTGCTGGCCTGGAGGACTTAGAGAGCGGGTGGATTCAAACACTGTCCAGAGTGGGTTTGAATACCTGGTGGGATGGGTTTCCAACGCCTAGGGTGCTAGTTGGGTGCCAATTGTGGGACGGTCATGTGAGCGAAACAATCCGCGGTGCCCTAATGGAGGGCTGGCTCTAGCACGCCTGATGAGCTTCGGCACGCACTCTTGGAGTGAACTGAGTGGGTCCTGCACCCCAAGATATTGTTGTCATGAGCACTGTGAGGTGTGCCTCCTAAGAATTCTGCCCAGAGCTTTAAAACCCCAGTGCTGAGGGGACTGAATGCTGACAGCAACCAGGCACTAACTGAGGGCACCCATGTCAAGAAGGCCCTATCTCCTCAGCAACGTAAAGAGTGGCTTCCTGAGTGTGTTCTCTGCCTGATAACATCACAGCACCACCTGGTGTCCAGACAATGTATTGCAATATACATATATATTTAGTTAAATATATATTATATATATGTGTATTTCTATAATTATTGCCACCTTTCCCATTTTTTTCGGTTTTTTTAAATTTTCTCCTTTTGTTGGAGTTGTTGTTGCTTTTGGTTTGGGGTGTTCTTTTTTTTTTTTTTTTTTGGTTGGTTGTATTCTTAATCTTCATTTTTACTTTCTACAATAGCAAGGTCTACTCCATTTTTGTTATGGCATTTGAGCCCGTTTTATTCTCTCCTTTTTTATGTCTTTTGGTAGAGATTTATTCTTTTCTCATCATTCCCATATAAATTTCTCATACAACAGCTAAGATATCATTTTTTTTCCTTTACCTTATATACTTGTATTTTTAATTTTCATTATCATTTTTTTTTCTTTTGTCTGAGAGCTGGGGGGGTCATAAAATTGGTCTGCGGGGGGGGAATGATGACAGTGGTCTGGCTCAAGGAGGTCACACCTCACAATCCAGGGTTTCCTTCTACCTTTGGCCTTTGGAAAGACAGTATTGCAGGTCTCCAGTGAGACATACTGCTGAATTTTGCTTTCTTTTCTTTTTCTTTCTATTCCTACAATTGGTGGTCATGGGGTCTTGCTTTTTGCCCAGTCTGGTAAGGAGCTCCAAGTTTCAAGAAACCCACCCAACGCAGGACCCCAGAGTCCTGGATTTTCAGGTGTAGCCATAGCACCCTGCTGAACAATACAATTTCTCCTGTCACTCCCTTTTTCTCTTTCTGTCCCTCCTCTCTACTTTTCTCCATTTCTTTTCTTTTAGTGCCCTTTTTGTGTTTTTTCTTGTTTTCTTTCTTTTTTTCTCTTCTTTCTCCCTACTTGCTCTTTTTGCTTCTCTTTCTTTTGGCCTTATATCAAGACCTACTTAGGATAATAATCTTGAAAGCTACCCAGAAGAGAGAAAGTAGACTCACTAGTTTCTGATCAGAAAAGCATCATTGTAAAAGTGACATTTAAAAATATTCATCCACTAATGAATGTGTAATGAACTAAATAATAGCAAAGCCTAGGTTTGGATATTTAAAGTCCCTCATTCATTCACTCATTCTCAAATGTTCAATGAGCTAGTCACTTTTATTTGTGCTTAGCCTACACTGATGAACAAAATATTGAGAAAATTCTGTCCTTTTGGACGTTACCTTCTAAAGAACTTATAGGCTAGAGTAGTTTCCTGGACTGAAGGGTGTACCCTAGAAGGGTAGCAATGAGCCTGAGGAATAAAGAATAAGTAGAAAAATATTCAAATAATTTTTGTATCTAAAGGTTAGGACAGAAGTAGAAGATGAAAAAATTAGAAAGGGGAACTAGTTTTAGAGAAAAATAAATAATTTGAATAGCAGACTCTGAAGTAACAGCATGACATTCATTTGTAAATATTTAGAAGACAGTTAGCAATGTAAAGCTGAGCTTTAGTGAGTGTAAACTATATACATACCAGATCCATTAACATTATTATTAGGTAATAGTCAACCTACTGGCAAGTTTTAGTGGGAACCATAAAATTGAATAATGTGCTGGTGGAGAAGAAGAGTTAACAAGCAAAAAAATATGGAGATTAGTGAATTCCTAAAATAATGCCATGAAGAGAATAAAAAAAAAGAAGCAGTTAAGATAACAAGCTGATTTGTTGAATATGTAAGAATAGTGACAAGTAGCATATAGTTACACAATTCAATAAAAAGATTAACAATCAACTGTGGTCCATAAAATATCGAAAGCAATTGAGATTTTAAAGTAAATGAAACAACAAAAACCTCTGTATGCGGGAGTTAGAAAGCCATTATTGATGCTCAAAATAAAATCTTGCTGGGAACTTGAATGAAAACAGGGCAAAGGGACAATTTAAAAGTGCATATATGCCACTTTGTTTGCACATATCCTAGAACAAGCAATGGGGGAATTGGACTGTTAGGAAGAAAGACCTCCTTCATTTTGGTAATAAGGACATCAAGAACAACAAAGGAGGCTAGATGCCTGTAGCTCAAGCGGCTAGGGTGCCAGCTACATATACCAGAGCTGGCAGGTTTGAACCCAGCCTGGGCCTGCCAAACAACAATGACAGCTACAACCCAAAAATAGCCAGGCATTGTGGCGGGTGCCTGTAGTCTCAGCTACTTGGGAGGCTGAGGTGCAAGAGAATTGCTTAAACCCAAGATTTGGAGGTTGCCGTGAGCTGTGACGCCACAGCACTCTACCCAGGGCGACACAGTAAAACTCTGTCTTAAAAAAAAAAATGTGGAAACAGCCTAAATGTCCTTCAACCCAGCAATGGATTGGTAAGCTATGGTATATGTACACCATAGAATATTACTCAGCCATCCAAAAAAATGGAGAATTTGCAGCATTTGTACTAACTTGGATGGAGGTGGAACACATTATTCTTAGTGAAACATCACAGGAATGGAGATGCATGAATCCTATGTATTCAACTTTGATATGGGGACAATTAATGACACAGTGGGGCATGGGGGAAGGTGAGAGCAGACAGAGAGAGAAGGAGGGAGGGGGTGAGGGAAAGAAAACAGAAAAAGAAAAGAAAATAGTGACTAGTTCTCACATAAACAGGATTCAGTTTTGACCAAATTACATTACTTAAACATTAAGTTTTAATTCAACTTGTTAATATGTTGTTTAGGATATTGCATCCTCATTTATAAGTGAAATATGTTTGTAATTTCCTTTTATAACAATATATTTTCTCCAATTTTAATATCAGGTGTATCCAGATTAAGTAAAATGACTTTGAAATATTTTTTCTTTTTCTATTGACTATAAGATTTGACATTATCTGTGTTTTGAAATTATCTTTTACTTTTATTTATAAATATTAGTTGCCTATTTTATGAGACTTTGGGAAAAAAATAAGAAGTTAACTAATGATGCCGTACTGAGCCTCAGAGTTGAAGCATTCTATAATAGACATACTCTTATCTGACAATGTGAATGTTACTTTCTTTCCATTATTATTATTAATATTGTTTAATATTTCGATGCAGTAATGGTCTGATTTCTTTTCTGAATGTATTTGTCTTCGTTCATTCTTTTCGAGGTTTCGAGTCCTTACCTTAAACACTGTTACTGTTATTAACTTTTAAGCCTTTTGAATTCTGTGAAGGCAAAAAGAGGAAACCTAATAAACACCTGTATATGTAAAAATAAAAATAAATGAAAAGGAAGAACACCAAAGGATTTTAAAACCATAAATGAAATGATCAGAGGAAACTTTACTTCCCACTTTTAAAAAGCTGTGATTCAAGTACCTTATGGAGATTCCAGCTAATTCTTAGTCTCTTTGCAACTATATGCTACTACCAAGAGAGCAATAACAAGCTGTCACATGTTTTTGTGATAACAATGCTTGCACATTTCCCTGGAAGTTTTTTTCTCAAACTGCTATCTTTTGCTTCCTTGCTTCAGACTTGCAATAACATTTTGGTGCAAGGGGAATAGAACAATAATGCTGGACTGATTTATAATTTAATCTCTTCAAACATTCTCCCACATGAAATGCAGTTAAGATTAATTAAAAAGAACGTAGAGTGACAAATAGGGAAACCTTCTTTTAAAGAGATTTTAAAAAGTCCTTTGTTCTCAACAGCAGATATGAATCACTGACAGAACACATTCAGGTTTTAGCCGGGTACATTTGATTCAATGACGTTCTCAGTCTTTTACTCCAGCTTTGTTCTGTATAATTGTGCCCTCTACAGTCTTACCAAGTGAATGAAGGTGACTTCGGTTTGAAGGAAATCGTATAAGCTTCTGATACTCAGTCCACACTCTGATTTAGGCAGGGAAGCAATTTTGTTCATAAAAATGACCCTGACCTATTTTATTTGGAGAACTCTTTAAAATAAAAGATAGCTTTGCTGATTTAACCAGTGGACATATTATCATTCGTGTGATCACTACTGGGAAAGAAAATTTAATTTCATGCAGCTCTAATTTTCTCTTCAGAGGTGAAAACATCATTGGTAATAATGTCGAATTTTACTCGAGCCTTGAGATCCTGGAAAATTGCAAAAGTTAAGAAATCCTCCTACCCTTTATGTTCCAGGAAATAGTGTATTGCACAGAACCACCCTTCCTTCAGAGATGACTTCCCTTGTTTATCTATGAGAAGGACAAAGACCCTCCAAATCCCCATTTTTTCCTCATAAATTATTGGCTGAACAGCTTGTTCCTCCTGATCAGTGAAAACAAAAAGTGCTCATCAAGTTTATTTCTTTCTTCCATGCCCCTGAACTGTGAGCTACTCTCAGCTTGAGCGAACATATAACCAACCCCTACTGAGAGTAAGTTGGCCCCAGGATAAAACATCTGATCTAGCATCTGATGAAGCCACCCTTTAATCCCACTTCCTCTGTTCTTTCTAGCCTTGTTTACTCCTTCCTATCGAACAACCCTTTTTCGCCTTACCTTTGTGATACTTACAGATATTATGGACAGAGCTTTTTCTACCTACTGCAGTAGCTCCCCTCCTCCTATTGCAATAGACAACTTCCCTTTCCAATAATCTTTCTAAATAAAGTTTCTCCTTACTAAGTTGAGGTTTGTTTTCTGTTTGCTGTTGGCAACTTATAGAAAGAAGTAAATATTGCTGTATTTGTATACCTGTGAAAATGGAGAATTTAAAACTCTAAGTACTAAATAATTTATTCAGTGAATTATTAGTGTTAAAATATAAAATAGAGTCCTCAAAGAAGTGTCATTGAAGTATTTTCTATGGGCAAGGATATCCTTTACTAGGGCACAATTAAACAAATCCATGTGTTCCAAGCACATAAGTTATTGCAACAAACTAAAATAAAATAATCACAAGATTAGTGGATAGAAATGTATATACAATGCTATGTAAACATTTGATAAGGTCATTTATTATGAATGCCTAAGGTAGACAGAAGGAAAATTACATGATGGAAAAAGTTTTATAGTGGAAATGATACCTGAAAAGAGATTAAAGGCTAAATAATAGGACTTTGTCAGATGAACAGCTGTGAGAAGACTACATTTGGCATTGAAACCAAGTGGTCCCCAAAAGAGCAAAGTATGACATCGTTCATCTGGATAGTGAAAATAAGTGGAATTGGCTGAATTGTGGAACATGGATGTAAGACGTAACACAATTAAAGGGATAGATGAGCAGATCCAAAGCAACCTTTACAACTAACAAGGCTGGGCACTGCACAACTTCAAAGGATGCCATTCAATGTGAACGGTGCTTCACGGAATTATGTGCAGCCATATGCAACGGCTCTGAGCAGATATCAAATTAGTAGAGTGTTTATCTGCCTACCGTCTACAGTAGAAGGATTCTGGTAGCAAATAAAAGAAACTTAATCGGTCTGTCCTCAGCTTCAAGGAGATTTATGAGAAGGACATCAGGAATTCATAGTACTGATAGGGAGTGGGAGGAGAACCAGGGCATTTTGGCAGAGGACAGAAAAAGCAGTTTGAAAGCCATCTTTTATTAGGAACAATTTGGTGCCAAAACAGTACTGAGTGAGGTGCAAGATGCTACCGACATCACTACTGTGAAATAACTAGCCATCTCTCATTGTTGCTGCATTTTGTTCTATATTCAATCTTGTAGGTGAGAAACCTCTCCTCAAACCTAAACTAGGCTCCTGTCACTAGAAAGACCACAGAGAGTAGATATCCTCAAAATCGTAGGGAAGAACTAGACTCTGGAGAGCCAAACTTGACAAATACTTTTTCAAACAAGCTGGGGAGTTTAAACTTTATTTTTTACTGCAGGAGTTAGAAAACTTTTGCTTAAAGGACCAAATAGTAAACATTATATTTTTGCCAGATATATTGCCTCTGTAACAGCTAATCAACTCTGCCCTTGAAAGTAGCCATACACAATACTAAATCATTTGCTTTGGTTGTGTTCCAATTACACATTTCTTTTCGGTCCAAGTAGATGGACTGACTATTGGCTTTAGTTTGCCAAAGACCTTTGCGGTTAGGGATGAAAAAGCTTTAAAGGACTGCATGTCTTTGTCATATCTAATGAACTGGCTGTTTCTTCTACGACTCGGGGAGGTAGAAGCTACAAAAGGAATGAAAGTTATAATCTGTGTTCTTAATGAAGTTATAATGTAGATGAGACCAAAATATAAAATGGTCATTAATACTTTATAGAACATGATAAAGAATTAATTTGGAAGTATTCCCATTTTCCCAGCTTGTGCTAAGATTGTGTAACTTCTGATCTAGTTTCCCTTATCTCCTCCTGTCCTGAAATATAAATGAAGCACTCAGAGGAGAGATAGGAAGACTACCTGCATGAAGGAACAATGGAGGGTTTGTAGTAAAGAAGAAAGGAAACATCAAATGGGTAATAGTGTTGGAGACAATGGTGGATTTTTGTGTAAGAAACTCTGCAGTGATATGGAGTACATGAAAATTAGGTAGAGGAATGACGATTTGAAAAATGTCAATCTTTTTATGAATTAAATTCTTTTTAATGTTTTTATTAGAAATGATTAAACATTTAGGTTCCTTCCAAAATTACTTTTGGATGGTTAAGTGCTTTTCAGAATTTATCTCCATGAAAAGACTGAACTACATTCTCTCTCAAATTTATTATGGTAGCCTAAATAAACTAATATCTCTTGAACTACTTAGCAGTAAATCACAATTTCTAATCTCAACTAAAAGATAAAGGAAAAAGTATCAGAAACATTTTCATCAAGAGTTGACATTTAAGGGAAACTGAAAGATGAGCAGCTATGAGGATATCACCATATTTTAGCTGATGAAAATGGATCTTACACATTTCAAAGTATTGAGTAGCTTTTTCTTCTATGGCAGTCTTCAAAGTATGTGAGATTAAAAAAAATGTTAATAACCTTAAATCTTGTTTTCTTTCCTAAAATCCACTTTTCACTATCTGTAACTCCTCCTTAATATTAATTATTTCCAAATGATAGGCAGCCTTAATTATTTCATGTATTTGATGTACAAATGTTATCAAACACCTATGAAATGTACAAGGTGCTTTTTTTTTACATGTCAGATTAATATGAGGGTACATACAAATAGGTTACTTAGTTTGATTTTGTAAAGTTAAAGTTCAAATTGTAGCTGTGTTCTTCACTCAGGAAGTGTGCCATATGTCCGTGCAATATACCCATTGGGTGGGAACTTGCTGTGTTGCTCGTGCTGATCTAGAACTCTCGGCCTTAAGAGATCCTCCCACCTCAGCCTCCCAAAGTTCTAGGATTGCACATGAGAGTCACCTTACCCCTGGCAGTATTTATAAACAGAAGAAGTGAGTGAAATATGGAAAGGGAAAGAGCTTAATTGATTATAGGTAAGCATTTTCCTATTTGTACATGATGTAATAAGGCATTTGCCTTATATGGACATGTTCTGATCAGTTGGTAGCCTGTGATTGGTTGATACTCAGCTATTTGTTGTAAGAATATACTCTAAGTTAGGTAGCAGATTGTTTACATATTAAGTTAAGTTGAAGTTTGCTATGTAGGGATTCAAAATATGCAGGCAGCTTTAGGCCAAATTTAACACTACTATTACAGTATTGTATAGAATAATATCACTGCTCTAAGAATGCACCTGTGTTCTTACATTTCCTGGTTGATATTTTAAAACAAATTGTCTGATACTCACAGATAGATTCTTAATCTTAAGAAAGAGACACCTTTACATATGCTATCTCATTTACTTTATTTTCTTTACACAGAACATCATCTAATCTTACCACAACTCACTGAATTAGTTATTTTTACTATTTACAAATAAGGAAACTGAGTAACTTTTCCATGGTCATATAGCTCATGAGTAAGGGAAATCAGAATTCGACCCAACAGCACACAGATTTTTCAATATATAGAAGGACCAAATTTGGCTACCCAAATATTGATTAACTGTGTACCATGAATAACATTTGATTTAAGCCTTAGGTGAGAGCACATAATAATGCCTGGTTTTTGTGCTAATGGAATTTATAATTTAGTAGAGGGCAAGTACACACATTTCTCTATTATAAGGGCCTAAGAGGAAATAAGTAAGTTAGGAAGATGAATAATGGCAAGTACTTATGTAAACAGGAGCTTTTCTTAGGCCATCTTGAAGCGTGCTATATTCAATATTGATCTAGAATGATATAGATATTATGTATGAGTTTGATATGAACTAGGGCATAGAGGGTAGGACATCATAACCACAGCCAACAATGGGAGCAAAAACATGGTAAGAGTGATGGCATATCATGGAGATGTAGGTAGACAAAGCCTTTAAAGAGCTTGACTATTTTCCTTCCTTCCTTCTTTTTTTTGCAGTTTTTGGCCAGGGTTGGGTTTGAACCTGCCACCTCCAGTATATGGGGCCAGTGCCCTACTCCTTTGAGCCACAGGTGCTGCCCCTAATCCTTTTTTGATATTTTGATATCAGGAGTAATGGTCATTATGAATCTGTACCAACTGGGCAAACAGTTAACCGGGTGTGCTATTTGGAAATGCTAAAAAGGTTGTGTCAAAAAGTTAGACAAAAATGGCCTGAGCCTTTCAAAAACAACTCATGGCTCTTGCATCATAACAATGCACCAACGCACACAGTACTGCCTGCAGGGAAGTTTTGAACCAATAACAAATAAGTACATTGCAACAGTCCCCCTACTCACCTGATATGCCCCCAATGACTTTTTCCTTACCCAAAGATAAAGAAATTATTGAAAGGAAGACATTCGGATGGCATTAAGAGCATAAAAAATAATATGATGACAACACTGATGGGCATTCCAGAAAAAATAGTTACAGATTTCCTCTGAAGGGTGGATGAGGCACTGGCATCAGTGCATAGCTTCCCAAGGGAAAGTACTTTCATGGTGACCATAGTGATATTTAACAAAGAGACACGTATGGCACTTTTTCTAGAGTGAGTTTACAAACTTAATTGTCAGACCTTGTATATTTAACCCATAGACTTTGTTTGAATTTAAACATGTTCTTTATCATCTTTACTCTAGATAAATGACTTAATTTGCCTTGGCCTCAATGCCATCATATGTAAAATTAGAGCACAAGATTAGTAATAACTGCCTTGCATGGGATTTGAGATCAAATGAGTAAAACACAGGTAGAATATCTAGTAATTATAGTTGCCCAGTGAATAACTGTTAATGTTGTCATTGGTCTCTGGTGTGGCTAAAGTATGACATAATTAAAAGATCCCTAATCCATTATTTTGAAAATCAGTTTGAATGCAAAGAACTTTAAATACTATGACCTCCCTTTTTTATTTTCACCCAGAGAGCTTATACTTCAGACAATAGAGTAATTACTACTTCAATTGAAAAGTCATCTTAATAATGTTTTTTCCTCATGTTCTGTAGCATGCTGAATATGACCATAAAATCTTTGCTACTACTCTCATTGAAAAACAGATTATGATTCTCTTCTTCTTGAATTTTGGCTAACATAAGGACTTGATGAACAGAATGCAACAAAAAGGACATTCTTGAAATTTTGAACTGAAGCCATAAAAAACTTGACAGTTACCATGCAAGCCTCTTGAAATCTTCACTTGGGATGAAGCTAGTCTCTATGTAACAACTCCAACTACACTGAGATTTCTAGGTTATAAGAAATCTCAAGCTATGTGGAGAAGCTTCAGAGAGGGAGAAGGGGGGAAAGTGGAGTGACAGAGAACACCAGCCCCATCTTTTCTAACTATCCCAGCCTAGAGAGCAGATGTATAAGTGAAGATGCCATCTTGGACATTCCAGCCCCAATAGATATGACACAAAGAAAAGCTTAGATGACATCAAGTCCCGAGACATATGACCTTAGTCAAGTCATCTATTCTGCCTTTAGCCATTGAAGCCAGCGCAGCTGAGAATTCAGTCATCCTGGAGCAGAGATCAGCCTTTCCCAGTATGCTTTCCCTTAATTCTTGGCCCCTCACATCCTGACTATAACATTTTTTTTCTCTTTTATCTACCACTGGGTTTTGGAGTGGTTTGTTATACTGTAATAGATAATTAGAGCATGTGCTTTGGTAATTTCTTTTTTTTTTTTTTTTTTTGAGACACAGCCTCAAGCTGTCACCCTGGATAGAGTGCCATGGCATCACAGCTCACAGCAACCTCCAATTCCTGGGCTCAAGCGAGTCTCTTGCCTTCGCCTCCCAAGTAACTGGGACTACAGGCGCCCACCACGACGCCTGGCCATTTTTTTTTTTTTTTTGGTTGCAGCCGTCATTGTTGTTTGGTGGGCCCGGGCTGGATTTGAACCCGCCAGCTCAGGTGTACGTGGCTGGCACCTTAGCCCATTGAGCCACAGGTGCCGAGCCAAATCTCTCTATTACATGAATTATTAAAATCTACTATCCTTGTTGTTTTACAACTGATTAGCAGTTACTGTTTTCACTGTCAAAATATTTATCTCCCTTTTATTACTTAGGAAAACTCTTATCCATCCTTAAAAACCCCAAAACATAAATGACCTCATCATTAAAAACAATTTTTCTCTTTCCCTTCAAATTAAATAATCCTCTTCTTAAAATTCTATAACTACACACATTACCTCTGTGTAGTTCAATCACTTGTTATACTCTAATGACAAATCAGTTCCTTAAAATGTATCCATATTTGTATTCACAACATCTAATTAACATGCTTGACATTTAATAAATACTAAATACTGGAATTGATAATGGGATTAAATAAAATTGACTAATGTCAAGAATGTTAATGATTATTAGAGTTTCTTGAATTGACAGTACAAATTTATGCTGAATTTTCATAATACTGCTAAACTTGATCATCGAGTTTCAAAAAGACTTCCCTCTATGAAGAAAATATCTACAGATAGAAATAACAAAAATACTTAGGAGCCAATAAAGGAGACTGAGTAGTCTATTGATTCTATTCTTAACCCAAAGACATGCCGAGATTTTATTTGGAGAAGACTGATGTTCTAGCTTAAGTTAAATGAGGCATTGAATAAATGTCAAAGGCATGATATAGACTTAGATTCCTCACTGTCACACCAATGAAGTTACCATCCTTCCACCTCCCTTAGAACAAACCCAAGAAAGCCTGCTGTGGGCCTCAAAGAAAACAGTGACTGTTAAGTTTACACATCTCTTTAAACTTCAAAACTGTGTACCAAGAGTATATGCCCAATGTTTAAATAAACATATGCAGACAGATATTTTTTCTCAATTATAGTTTTAGTTTTTGAAAGCATCATTGTTTTTCAATCTAGAATTTAGGCACAATGCCTTATGTCTGAAAGATGTTTAAATATAAACATTTTATTATAAAGACTGAGGTTAAAAAGCCCGAGATTACAGTATATTAGCAAAACATTTTTTTGTGAGGTTAAAAGGATACATTAATGCCACTACAACTTAAACTTGTAAGACTTCAGAGGGAAAAGAGCGAAATACACCAAAATGCAAAATATGTACAAAGTACTTATTCTAGCTCTGTATCAGTGAAGGTTATCAGTCTGTTGTACGCAGTTTAAGATTAAAATAAGAAAAGCAATGAAAGGAGAAAATGTTTCAACTAAAACAACAGGCTGTCTGTTATGCTGGCTGAATTCCTTGGCAAAGACTACTATGATTATCTCGACTGGATAAGGCAGGCTTATCTTAACACTGTTCTGATTAGTTTTGTGCTCTATGGCAATGAAAATTTTTTTTTAGTTTTTAAATATACATGTTTATTAGTTTTCCACTTTTTGCCTTCACAAAATTAAAAAGGCTTAAAATTTAACACAATAACAATGCTTAAGGTAAGGACTAGAAACAAAAACCTCGCAAAGAACGAACGAAGATAAATACATTCAGAAAAGAAATCAGACGATTGCTGCAATGAAGTATTAAGCAATAATAATAATAGTAATGCAAAGAAGGTAACATTCACATTGTCAAATAAGAGTATGTATATTATAGAATTCTTTGACTCTGAGGTTCAGTATGGAGTCATCAATCAACTTCTTATTATTTTTTTCCAAAGTCTCAAAAAATATACAACTAATATTTATAAATAAAAATAAAATATAATTCCAAAAAAACAGATCATGCCAAATCTTATAGACAATAGAAAAAGAAGAAATACTTCAAAATCATTTAATTAATATGGATATACTTGATATTAAAATTGGAAAAAATATATTATTATAAATGGGAAATTACAAACATATTTCATTTATAAATGAGGATGCAGTATCCTGTATCCTAAACAACATATTAACAAGTTGAAGTAAAAATTAATGTTTAAGCAATGTAGTTAGTCAAAATCGAATCCAATTTATGTGAGAATTAGTCACTATTTTCTTTTTTTTTTGGCAATGAAAATTTTTGAAAGCATAGAAACACTTGAGTTTTCCTGGCCCTTGTTTCAAAAGAGTCTTACGTTAATATAGTTTGGAACCAGGAATCTGCATTTTATGATCTCAGAGATTCTGATGCATTAATTCCTCACACAACACTTTAACAAACACTGTTAAGTAGGGAGAGGTTAGCACAGGGTACACCTAGTTTATTATTGTCTTGTGCAATTATTAATAGAATCCCTTCCCTTTATTTCTCTAAATGTTATGGTTTAGAGATAACCTATATGATATATATGTCCTATTAGTCTTAGGACACAAGGGCATTTTGGGGTTAGTCATAGGTTTAAAGATTCCATAGAGTTAAGACTGTCAGAGAAGCAGTTGATAATTTGGAACACTTGTTTCATGTATTCCTACAACTCTTTTTCTGTTATCTTGATATTAATACTTAAAGTGAACTTGGACTTCATATTTTAAAGAGGTATGAGCTATATAGTTTAAAGGACACTGGATCCTGAATCACCAGTTGTAGGAGATCATCTGATCACAAATACACCCACATTCCATGTTATGGAAAGGAAGAATAGATTTTATTGTTTTAAACTGCTGATATTTTAGTATTTATTTGTTGCACATCTATTATTTTAATTAGTATATAGACCTGTGGAAATTTTTCCTTAAGGATCTTGAATAGGCATAGCCACCGTGAAAATAAGGTTTCTTAACTTTGAATCTTATGGAAAGAGGGGTTTGGTATAGAACAGTTTCCAGGTGGCCTTGGACTAACATAGCTCTTCCCCCTTTTTGCTTATAGTTCTAAAGAATAGCTGTAAATTATTGCTGGAGATGCAAGATTTGGAGATAGGTAAGAACAGTTCAAAATAGCGTGGGCCTTCTTCCTGTACCTGCTAAGGAATGTAACATCTTGAATTAGGGAGGAATGTCCTAGGACATCCTAGTCTTTGTTCTTCTCACCCCCAGAAGCAGGATGTCCTTCAAAGTGCTGCCGTGTGTCCCGTGATCCCTGGGGTATATAACCAGCAATGGGCTGCCTTTCAGGATCCTTCAGCTGCAGTGCAAAGTCGTGAACTTAAGAGTCGAGACTCCATCCTTCTTGGGCAGCTTTCTTGAACCTGGTGGGACCAGCTTACAAGGGATCCAAGACTTCTTCTGTCCCTTGCTTCCTATCTGTAAGTAGTAAACCCTTTTCCACACTTGGTGTGTTCCTATCACTTGACTTGTACAAACAGGTAACCAGTGCATGGTGGACCCAACCAGTAAGCCCAGGATGCAGTGGGAGTAAGCATATGGAATCCTGTTTCTGGTGGGGGATATAATGATGATCTTTGCTATTCCCCATGCAGTGGGAGTCCTCTCTTGAGATTGGTATTATAATTTGGGAACTTCATACTTAGATTCTCTGAGAAGGTTATCCTAAGAGAATTTGTCAGACCATCTCCAGAATCCTTCAAGTTATTCCAGTTAATAGTTTGTCTAGAGGAAAAAAAATAATAAATTCCTATTGGTTACCTTAAGACATGCAAATCTATTGAAAGATTTTACTAAAATCATTGTATTGATTTAATGAATGCATGCTAAAAATTCAACTAGTCTTATGTAAAGGATGCCCTTTTAAAATTTAGGATATCAAAAATGGCCACTGTACTCAAAATTTGAGAGCCACTGAAACACTCAGATCTCTAGGATATACTTTATGCCAGTGTAATTACATTATTTTATTAGAAACTTTAATTTTGTATAGTCATATTCTTTCTGTACTTTTTAAAATTTATTTTTAATTGAAAAATATTAACTATATATATTTGTGGGGATGTTTTGTTGTATTTATGCACATAATAGAATGATCGAATCAAGCTAATGAGAATATCTGTCACCTCACATACTTACCATGCTTTGTGCAATAGATCTCAAAAATTTAGTCCACTTGTCTGTCTGAAACTTTATAGCCTTTGCCCAAAATCTCTCCATTGCTCCCCACTCAAAACCCAGACCCTGGTAACCACCATTCTACTCTCTTCTTCTATGAGTTCAATGTTTTTTTTTGAGATTTCATATAAAAGAGTTTTCATGTAGTGTTTTTCTTTCTGTGCCTATATTATTTCACTTAGCATAATGTCCTCCAGTTCCACCCATACTGTCACAAATAACAGCATTTCCTTCTTCTTTAAGGAAGTGTCCCATTGTGTATATATGCAACATTTTTTTGTCCATTCATCCATTGATGGATACGTAAGTTGATTCCATGTGTTGGTTATTATCAACAATGATGCCATGAACATAGGCATGGAGATATTCAAGCCAAGGAGGGCCACTCACCACTTCTATCTAACATAGTGCTAGCCAGGGCAATTAAGCAAATAAAAGACATCCAAATAGGAAAGGAAGACATAAAATTGTCTCTATTTATTGATGATATGATCTTACATATAGAAAACCCTACTTTACTACTACTTTACTAAGAAGAATGTGTTTCAACTCCATCCAGGTAAACATAAGAGATGTAAAGTCTTCATCTTTCCTTATGCCTGAATAGTACTCCATGGTATACATATGCCACAGTTTATTAATTCATTCCTGGGTTGATGGGCATTTGGGCTGCTTCCATGACTTGGCAATTACGAATTGAGCTGCAGTAAACATTCTGGGGCAAATGTCTTTGTGGTAAAATGATTTTTGTTCTTCTGGGAAGATACCTAGTAATAAAATTACAGGAAGGTCAACATTTAGTTCTTTGAGAATTCTCTGTTCAATAGTCATTCTTAACAGCACCTTTTTTCTCCTTTGCTCAGCCAATAGAGCCCCTTGGGAAATGGACAGCCAAGGAGCCATTTGGCTCAGCTGAGTACAGTTTGAAATGAGAACAGCAATAGTAGCTAATGAAGCAATTACCAGGTACTAGGTACTACCTTAACACAGGTTAACATATTCAGTCTTTTCAAGAACTGCATGAGGAAAGTATATTACTTTATACAGGAGAAAGTCACAAAAGTAGCAAATGTCAGCAGTAAGATTCAAATCTCTTTGGTCCTTTGTCTCCAGAGTCTGTGTTCTTGACCATTAGAAGATATTACTTCTTCAGTTTGAACATAATTTGTCTAATGTAAACACATCCTACCTTAGGGGAAAACAAGGCCATTAGAGGTTCAGTGACTTTGGCAGAGTCACAGTGCATTACGGCAGCAGAATTAAACCTAAAACTTAATTTGTTAACTCATACTTCAGTATTATGTAGTATGAAACACCATGAATTGAAATATGAGCATTGACAGTATGCTTTTAGATTTGTTATTTATTTTATTAAATAAAAGGCATTTATTTTCTCATCTTCAACTTCTTCCTTTCTGAGATATTTTTCTCCTAAGTGCTTTGAGTTAATTTTTCCTTTACATTTACCCCATCAAAGCAACATTGCTTTCCAAATTACCATTTAAATATGTGCATGTGCCTCTTTAATAATGTACACTTACGTCAAATACTTTATTGAAAGAGAAAAGGCAGAAATAAATCAAAGAGTAGCGTTGAAAGTAAACAGTAAATAATGAATGAAGGAATAAAGTAACTGCCCAACATAATGCTATTTGCAAGTGCCTGAAAATTATTCCAAGTCTAAGGACAAAGCTATTTTTTCACTTAGAGAAAATAAGGTATATTTTGTTTCCTGGAGTACATTCATAAATATTACTGCCTGGACACTCTAAAGACATTATAATGGCCCCTCAGGTATAAACACATAGTCCATATAGTCATTAATAGTTCTTTCTCTGGCCTTCCTATATGTATGTATGTGTTTTCCCATAATAATTACGTTAGCACCAAGACACACACACACACACACACACACACACACACACACGTGAGCATCCCTTTGCTTGGTATTCAATTTGTAGCTAATAGTAGTAAAAGAGATAGAAAGATTTCTAATATAATACATATATTTTCAATGTTTGATTGCATACTTCAAATAAAAAGCATAAACATTTCTTGAAACTGTGATTATTAAAAATGGGAGTTTGAGGTTTTCAGTTTTGATTTTCTAGAGATTTATTTTTATTTCTTGCTTGATCATATCATTACCAAAACTCTTTAGAAGATTAAAAGTGTAATGTGCCTTAAATATAACTTTGTAATCTTTTTGTTGTTACTCCTGATAAGGTAATTTGTAGAAAAATATATTATTATCATATATTATTTTATAGCTGTACAGAAACTATGGGAGCCTTGAACATGACATTTTGAAATATTGTCCTTTGGTATCCACAGAGGATTAATTCCAAGACCCCTGACAGATACCAAAATCCATGGACACACAAGTCCCTTATATAAAATGGTGCAATATTTTCATTTAATCTATGCACAAACTCTCACATATTTTAAATCATCTCTAAATTACTTATAGTACCTAATGAAATGTAACTGCTATATAAATAGTTGCACCATATTTTTAAAATTTGTATTATTTTTATTGTGATATTGCTACTTTATTGTCTTGAGTTTTTTTTTTTTTTCCAAACTTTTCTGATTCGCTGTTGGTTGAATCTACAAATGTGGAACCTAGGAATATGCAGGGCTGCCTGCATTTTTTTCTGTGCAATTGGTTTGTGATATGCAATACCATCTGTGAGATTTTACAGAATAGAGCAGAGTGTAAGTGGCAACCCTAACTGAAAGTATCACACAGCACTTTAAGCACTGCACATATGAAAAACAAACCAATATGGACTAGGAGATGAATTAGTTTAAAACACCCAAAAAACAAATATAAGTAGATACAGATGTGTGTTTGGCAAACACCTGGGGAAAATTTGGTCCTTAAAAAATACACATGTTTGCTACTAAATAGCTCTTTAATAAATTGACACAGCATAATTTTTGAATAATCCACTGTATTTTTTATATCTCAATTAAATTTTAGGAGGACATAATAAATTTGATACAGAATAGCTGTGCAAGGCCAGGCAGGTCGCTCACACCTATAATCCTAGCTCTCAGGGGGGCCAAGGCAGGTGGATTGCTTGAGCTCTTGAATTCGAGACCAGCCTGAGCAGAATGAGTCCCTGTATCTACTAAAAGTAGAAAAAAGGAATAAAAAAGTTATCCAGGCATTGTGGTGTTACGATGGATGCTTTTAGTCCCAGCTACTCGGGAGACTGAGGCAGGATAGCCCCTTGATTCCAGGATTTTGATATTGCTGATACTTAGGCTGATTCCATGACACTGTAGCCTGGGCAACGGAGGGAGACTCTGTCTCAGGGAGGTGGGGGGGGGGGAAGCTGTGCAGAGGGAATAGTTGAAGAAATGTTTTTCACTTTACATTTTAACAGAAAAGGGCAATGGTATTTCTGATAGATAGACTGAGTATGTGCAAAAGGCCTACACACTGGAAGAAGGGGAAACTGCTGCCAGAGTGGCAGCTGTGGCTATATTCCATGTGATTGGAAAGAAAACCGTCCGAAAACATCATATATGGTGTCTTCTTCCCCTTATGATGATAAAGATATAGTTCACTCTACTAAAGAAAAAAGAACAGTAATGGCCTCTAAATATGAGAAAAGGGGAAAGGATCACCAACCACATTAATTGTTGTTAATTCTTCTCAAAAGTAAACATTTTAAAACCATGTTGTACACCACAAATGCGTGCAATTTTGTTTTTCAATTAAAAATCAAATTAAAAAAGAAATACATTATAGTGCAAGGAGAACTGTGAAAAACAATACAAACTTCTAACTTCACTGATCTAAAAGAAATTCCTTTTTTATAAAGCTATTGACAAGATTACATTCAATTTATTTATTTTTGAGATAGAGTTTCATTTTGTCACCTTTGGTACGGTGATGTGGCATCATCGCTCACAGCAACCTCAACCTCAAACTCTTGGACTTAAGCAATCCTCTTGCCTCAGCCTCCCAAGTAGCTGGGACTACAGGTACATTTGAAAATTTTACTTAAAAGATTTAATGTTAATAACATTATTAAATTTTTTGGAACTCATTGAACTACATAACTAGCAAGAGGCAGGAAAAAAAAGCATAAGTACTTAAGTGGAGTCATCCTTAAAATGTGGTGCACATGAGGATCTCCCAAGGAGCTTTAAAAATCCTGATTATCAGGCCCTATCTCACAGACCAATTAAATCACAAACTCTTTCAGCAAGACCTGGACATTAGAATGTTTTAAAACTTCCTTGGTAATTACAATGTTCAGCTGACAACTGCTGATACTCAATAGGTTTCTTTTGGTGATATTCTGAAACAGTCTGAAGAAAGAGATTGTGTTTTACAATCAGGTCAAACTGAATAACGTTTATTAATCATTTTTCCCTAAAGCATACATGTTCACTTTTTAATCTTTTAAGTAGGATGATGATATATACCTCATTAGGTAAGACTTAAATTAAAGTTGAGGTACACAATGTTTGAAACATTGAGTTATTAAGAAATGTAATTATTTTTCTTCTTTCCATATATTTATACTGCCACCTATGACACTAGATCCATTCTATTTGTCCCTAATTTGTTTTCTTTCCTCTTATTTCTCCTTTATCTTGCTTAAGCCCTTCCACACAAGCATTTTACTATTTTTATATAATACTTGCTTTCTCAATTTATGTTCTGTTTTTGTTTGTTTGTTTGTTTAACGCTTCTCTCTTTGCTTAAATTCGGTATCACTGTTGGAACTTCTATAACTTGTTTTTAGGTATTCTGTGACAATTTGACCTCAAATTAATATCAATTGTACCTCTACAGCTCACATTTTCCTTCCTCCAGCCTCAATGACATCCAATACCAAAAGGACACATACATCATTTGCAATACATGCTGTGGCCACTGGATGGTGCTCAGAGTACACATTAGAGTTTCCGCATTTCGGTGCCATCCTTCTAAAAACCGCCAAAATTTATCTGAAGACCATAGAACATTTAACTTTTCAGAAGGGGGTCTGTAGGTTGGGAAGGACTGTTAATTTAAGGGAAGTTAATACTTGAGTGTAATATTAGCTATTATGCTTGAGGTTTAGTACCACCCAGCATGTTGAAGAGATATACATAGGTCCCACGTCTCACACATACAAATAGAACTGGCTTAGTGGTAATAGAAACATAGGTTAAGTGCTGCGTCTTTAGGGTTTTGGTTCTCCTAGGATAACACATGCAGATTTGGGAGTAAAATGGCTAAATCAAAAAGCAATTGAACTAATTTACTATTGCTATTTAATTTAGTCTATTTAATAATGCTACACAGAATCCATACTTCTGCTCAAAGGAGACTGGGATGCATTTTCAGTTAAGATTAAAAAATGGAACCGTGTTTTCAATGAATTGTTTTCCAAGACAAGGAAATAAAAATCAATGATTAAGAAAGATACTGAACAGAATGCTATCAATCAGAGCAGGCATGGATAGCTAAAGTGAATTAGAAAACTTGCTGGTGTCTTCGGCAATATTTCCTTGTTTAATGTTTGAATTTTAAGCAGTTCAAAAATCAATGGAAAATACTGAAGATTTTAATTCCTTTAAGAAAGAAGCTACAATTCCAGCATAAAGAATGTTGAAACAGGCTCGCTCGGCACCTGTGGCTCAATGGGCTAAGGCACCAGCCATGTACACCTGAGCTGGCAGGTTCGAATCCAGCCCAGGCCCACCAAACAACAATGACGGCTGCAACCAAAAAATGGCCAGGTGTTGTGACAGGCGCCTGTAGTCCCAGCTACTTGGGAGGTGGAGGCAAGAGACTCGCCTGAGTCCAGGAATTGGAGGTTACTGTGAGCTGTGACGCCACAGCACTCTACCCAGGGTGACAGGTTGAGGCTCTGTCTCAAAAAAAAAAAAAAAAAAAAAACAAAAGAATGTTGAAACAGGGTCACTGCATAATACATGGAAGCAAACCAGAAGTAGCAGAAGATACGCTGGATTATAAAAGAAATAATATAATCACTATACTTGGCTATCTTTCCAACTTGTAAGGAGGCAAGCACACAGAATTTAATATCTGCTGCTACTGTATAAAATACCTCCCTTCTTTAATTCATGTATATTCATTGATCCCTTAATATATATGAAGCACTAAATTATGCATTTAAAATACGGCCACAAAAAAAGTATATGAGTGGAGGGAAAGCTTCTTCTCTTTCTTCTGAAGTTTCACTGAAATCACTGACAGTAGACAGATGAATACGAGAAAAAGGAATACACATTTATTAATGTGCATTTGAACAGAAGAGTTCTGCAAACATGGACCTCAAAGAAGGGTCAGTTGGTTGAGGCTTCAATATTCTCTTCAACAGGGAAGAGAGAAGAGGGGGAGCTACTGGCAAGTTGGGAGGTTGTAAATGATCTTTATGGGAACTGAATGGGGCCAAAAGGCAGACATTATCTTATAAATATCTCTTATAAAACTGAGGGGACTGGCAAGCTACCTGATGGTAAGGGGTTGAAATCCACTGTGAACAAATGTTGTCTAGTTATGCAGAAGTTCGCAGGCAATCTCTGGGAGTTGTCCTAAGAAAAACAAATGAAAAGTTTATATGAGTGCGGTGATGACTTTTAGACTCTTCTGTGGTCAATTTTTCCTGATTATTTGATGTAATTACTAGGGAAGGTGTCTTAAGACCATAGTATTTTTTTTGTTTTTTTAGAAAGATGCTTCCCTGGTTAGCTAAAGAATTCCAGAATGAGTCTCTCCCTGTGCCTAGTGAAGGGGAAGAGATGGAAAAGTTCAGCAAGTTTTTGATTCTGAAATCTTTTTATTTTAATTCAAAGAGTTTAGTATGCTAAAGCACCAAGCTTTTGAGGTATTTTTTCTAAGCCCCAACAATACTTACAGAAATGTTACTCTTATCACCCTCACCACATTAGTACTAGCTATAGACACAGAGGATCTCCAATAAATTATACCAAAGGGGACCCTAAAAATTTTATTTGAAAATATACTGAGCTTTTACTCCATGCCATTTGGAATGGCTAGTAGTAGAAACTTACATTCTACTAATATTGAATTTATATTGGACCTCTAGGTAGTTCTTTATTGCAATTTTAATTTCCAAAATCAGGTTCTTTAATTTTTGAGATAATACTTCTCAATATTGTTACAATTCATTTATTTCCAAATTTCTTTCGATGTTGTCCTTGAGTTTTATAGTGGTACTTCAGAAACAACTATGGGAAGTGAATATAAGGCTCAGCATTTGGGGTTTCCAGAACCAATACTAGCTCTATGGTTGCAAGTTTTATACCTTGGAATTCTGTGCAAGTTTTTATCAAGAAAACAATTTTTTAAAATAACAGATATAGACAGATAGTGTAATGGGATGAATAGTGTCTCCCCAAAATACTTGTCCATGCATAATCTTGGGAATGTGATCTCATTTGGAAATTGAGTCTATATAGATGTATTAATTAGTTAAAGGTCATGAGGTGAAGTTATCCTGGAGTTTGGGAGGGCACTAAATTGAATGATTGGTGGTTTTATAAGAGAAAAGAAATGGATATTTGGACACAAGAGAGACACACAGACACAGAGAAGACAGAGGCACCAGAAGAAGGTCATATGGAGATGATGGCTAGGATTTGAGTTATGTTGCCTCAAGCTAAGGAATGCCAAGGATTTCTGGTAACCAACCAAAGCTAAGAGAGGGACACAGGATAGTTTCTCAGAACCTCTAGGAAAAAATCAACCTTGCCAAGACCTTGAGTTTTGGACTTCTGGTCTTCTGATTCGTGAAAGGATAAATGTATGTTTCAAGCCACCAAGTCTGTAGAGTTTTTTAATGGCAACCCTAAGAAATTAATACAGATACTAAGAACAATTTTACTTTAAATTCACTTTATAAACTCAGTAGCAAAATTAGTGAGCACTTCCTACATATTTTACAAAATCCTAAAACCTACAATAGGCAGAAATAGTAAATATCACCCTTAATAAACAGTAGTCCAAAATGGTTATACTACAAATTCCTTTGGCATTCCTTCCAGTATTTCCTCTTCTGTCAGCGCTGATGCTTTGGAATTGCCAGGTTCAAGGTGACTCATGACTATTACTACTTATAGCTCATAAATGGTCCTATTCATGCTTGCCAGAGACTAAAATGAGAGCCAATAGTCATGGGAAAGGCTGGCAATGATTGAAGTCTGTACACCCCAGCACTTCCTAAAAGGTGTAACATGCCGAGATATATAAGAAGAAGAAAACGAGAATTACTAGTCAGCACTAAGTGGAGGACAGGGATAAAAACTACCTGTGTCAGACTTTGCTATTCTTAAGCTATATATATTATTGACTAAGAAAAAAGGGAAAGACAAAATAGGACATCTTGGGATAATTTGTCAGTCTTTTGAACACATGCCTTTTCCTAAAAAATCCCAGTCTATGAAAATTAAACAAAACGGTGTTGACAGGGATGTGCAATGTTATCAAGACTATGATACCGCAAGAAAGAAGTATACGAAAGAATTAGAAACATGATTGCCTTGCTCCTAAAATATATTTTAATTTTTGAAAAGAGATATAAAATTCAAAATGATATAATATTGAATATGGGCTCTGCGCCCATAGCTCTGTGAGTAGGGCACCGGCCACATACACCAAAGCTGGCAGGTTCGAGCCCCGCCCGGTCCTGCTAAACAACAATAACTGCAACCAAAAAAATAGCAGGCATTGTGGCAAGCGCCTGTAGTCCCAGCTATTCCAGAGGCTGAGGCAAGAGAGTCGCTTAAACCAAGAGTTTGAGGTTGCTATAAGCTGTGACGCTACAGCACTCTACCGAGGGCGACAAAGTGAGACTCTGTCTCAAAAAAAAAAAATTGAATCTGATGCCTCATTGAATTATGAAATGGAAAGAACAGTTTCGTCTATGTCACAGTTCACTTTACTCAGCAAGCTCCTCCCCATACTGTTGGGAGTGACCTGGGGGAGAAATTGTCCTTTGACTTTCTCCTTTGATCACAAATTCTCTAATTTCAGTGTATATGTCAGTGACCATTTCATATTTTAACCATCAAACATCTTATCAATGGTATCCCTGTCCCTTTCTTTATTCTGCTTCCAACATGTTCCCTATGTATGTATGTATGTATGTATTGAGACAGCATCTCACCTTGTCGCCTTCAGCAGAGTGCACTGGTGTCACAGCTCACAGCAACCTCCAACTCCTGGGCGTAAGCGATTCTTTTGCCTCAGCTTGCCAAGTAGCTGGGACTACAGGCGCCTGCCACAACGCCCAGCTATTTAATAGAGATGGGGTCTCCCTCTGTCTTAGGCTGGTCTCGAATCTTTGAGCTCAGGCGATCCACGCACCTCAGCCTCCCAAGTGCTGGGATTACAAGCATGAGCCACTACGCCCGGTCATGTTCTGTATTTAATATAAAGATTTATCTTAAATATTTGCTGCTCAAACATTTCAGTAGATTGCATTTATATACACATTAAGTTCAAACATCTTAGGTACAATTTAAGCTTCTTGATATAAATTACCAATCTCTTCGGCTTTATCTTGCACTAATCCTTTAAATTATCCATACACTCTTAAGAAATAGTAAATTGTCAAACTTGCTTTGCATTTACTTTTATTACTCTTTAAAATGCTCATTCTATATCCCCACTTGTTCTTCACTGTTCTTTTTTCTTTGTATTGAAATCACATCTGGCCGGGTACAGTGGCTCATGCCTGTAATCCCAGCACTGAGGGAGGATGAGGCGGGAAGATTGTTTGAGCCCAGGAGTTCTAGACTTACCTGAGCGAGAGTGAGATCCTGACTCATGAAAAAAATGAAAAACCCAGCCGGCCACCGCAGCAAGCACCCATAATCCCAGTGGCTTTGGGAAGCTGCCACAGCAAGATACCCACTGGCCGAGTCTGAGGTTGCAGTGAGCTATGATGCCACTGCACTCTGCTCAGGGAACAGGGTGGGACTCTGTCACGATTAAAAAAAAAAAAAGGCAACTGTGCACATCCGCTCATCCCAACCCCTAAAATCCCTGCTTTTCATATTCTTGCCCAGAAAAAAGGCCTTGCTTTTTCTTTGCTTCCTAATTTTAGGAAACATTACAGCTATTCTGAAATTATTCTATGGCTATCAGAAAGAGGAGAAAAAAATAAAATCACATCTGTTTTAAAGGTTACACCCTTCCCTGATCTTTTAATATAGAATGTCTCTCCTTTAACAACTCGAGTAACAATTGCATATCGTTTATATGCTACTACATATCTCGTTGAATTGTAGGTATTTTTGAAATCATAAAATCACAGAATATTCTATATAGAACCCATTTAGGAAGTATATGTCTCCATGTATACCTAACTTGATGGATGAAAAAAATCACCTGAGAGGGTGCTTAAGGAAAATAAACATTCTTGGACACTGCATCAAGTCTACTTCATCAGAGGAGGAGCCTCTGTACTTTTAGGAATATCCCAAGTGAATTTACAGCTACTCAAATTTGGGAAGCACCAACCTAGTCTATTCCCTTCATTACATAGGTGAGGTAACTGTGATCCCCCCACCTGAAAATAACTATCATGCCCCAAAATCGTATGGGTAATTAGAAACAGATTATAAAGCTTAGGGAAAGGAACTGAGTCTCTAGGAATTTTTTTTTTCTTTCTGGGAGCGAGAAAAGACCACCAGACAAATAGTCTTCAAGAGGCCAATAAGGACCCTTTATTTAGAGCTGCCCGCTGTCTCCACAAGTCTCTGAGAGATCAAGGGAGAGCAGCCCCGACCAGAGTTGATGCACAGCTTTTATAGGCTGGGTGATGTAGCAAGCAAGTCGCAGGACTGCACGACCGGCACGTACTCCACGACCCACACTACTCCACGAGCTATCAGCACATACTCCGTGACTGGCACGTACTCCACGACCCACATGTACTCTACCAGTGGCAAGTACTCCACGACCTGCACGTACTCCATGACCTGCACGTTCGGCCCTCGTGGTTACTTGGTTAAGCAAAATAATAGCTAGATCCAAAAACATTTTTAACATCGATGGGGTCAGTATGACCTTATCCTGCCTGTGTGTGTACCATGAAATCAGCAAGGCCTTATCTTGTGTGTGTTCTTCAAGCCCTCATCCTGTGTGTCCCCTGCTTAGCCTCCCCTCTCATCCCTGTTTCCTGGGCGAGGGAAATGGGGCAGCTGGGCCCCTGGCCCACCAGGCCACCATATCAGTGGTATTTTGCATAATTAATCGCACATAGCCACTTGGTCCATTTTAGGGTAGCAGACTGCAAATTCTATGTCCCTAGCTTCCAAATCGTAAATAAAAACAAACTTACTTGACACAAGTAGTTTCTGTAACTGAAAATGTCATATTTAAAAATAGAGAGAAATGGATGCACATTTTATTTTTAATAATTATTGGTACTTTATTCCGAAAAATTCCTTCCCAGCACTCTCCTCTGACTTGTGAAGGACTATAAAATATTTTAATTTCAATTTGATGACTGGGAAATACAATGAAGCTCTGTCAAGTGCAGAGTCTGTGGACCTGATAGGGAGATACAGCATAGGCAGATGGGAAAAGTCTAGTTCCACTATAAACACAGGAGGGAGCTATGAGGTTTGAAAAGATAAAGCAAATAGAACAAAAAAGCACTGTGGACATGAGGACATACTACTTTAGGAAATAATGAGTATACTCTTACTTTTTCATCCTGTAATATAGGATTATTTCATTCGTAATTAAACCTCTAAGTTTTTGTAGCATTGTTCTTTAATTTTTTTTTTTTTTTAAGCCCAATTGTACCTGCTTAGCATTAGAATTTCTTTTTCTGTCTTTGGTATGTCGCAGCACTTGTTTTGATCTGACAAGCTTAATGTTATTTGATAGGATGAAAGCAGACCATTTTCTGAGAACTGAGTGCTTCAAGGGCACTCATTTATTTTGTGAGAAATTTCCATCTCTCTCTAGTACTTCTGTCTTTTTTGCTTTAGATAACAGAAAAAAAATGAATACATTCTATGGCCTGAAATCCTGTCAGAAAAAATTAACTCTTCATATTGTCTGGTATCCTAACATGTAAACAGAAAGCAATGTTACATAAGCCATTTTACCTAAAAATGAAAGTACTGATAATAAAGAACTTACCATGTACATGTTCCAATTATTTCATTTAGTATTCAAAATATTTAATAAGAGTGAGTACTCAGTGGTCAGAAAAAAATGCCATCAGAGAGGTATTTTTATTGTAGTTTCACAACGTACAGATTAGGGAACTGAAACCTGAAAACTTAAATTCATCAAAATAAAATGACAATAAGGGTAATGCCTGTGGCTCAGTGGGTAGGGCGCTGGCCCCATATACTGAGGGTGGCGGGTTCAAACCTGCCCCTGGCTAGCTAAAACCTGCAACAAAAAATGGCCTGGCGTTTTGGCAGACGCCTGTAGTCCCAGCTACTTGGGAGGCTGAGGCAAGAGAATTGTGTAAGCCTCAAGAGTTGGAGGTTGCTGTGAGCTGTGATGCCACTGCACTCTACCAAGGGCAACAAAGTAAGACTCTGTCTCAAAAAAATAATAATAAAATAAAATAAAATGACAATAAATGAGTAAGTCTTGATTCAAACTCTGACCTGTCTGACTCCAAATTCTAAGCAATTATCTTTTACTATTCAAAGTATGTGCAAAGGTGCATCTTACCAGCCTCACCCGGGAGCATGTTAGAAATATAAGTCATTAGGCCCCATTCAAAACCTACTGAATCAGAATCTTGACTTTTAACAAGTCTTCTGGGAGATTTTTATGCATATCGGAATTGGAGAAACCCTGTTATTAAACTCTAGAGGGTCTGTCTTCTTGTAGAGCTCAGTGACATATGTGTTATTAAATTTAATAACTGACAAAGATTCCTTTGACTAAACTTGAGTCAGGCTCCTGTGAGTTCCCTTTTTGACTAGTCCTTGCCCTTGGGCCCTATCCTTGGCCCATTTACTCTAATTTTAGCTAGGATCCTGCTGGGTCAATTTAGCAGAAATCCCTTTCCCTTGACATCTGACCAAATCCCTCATCCCCTATCCCTGGCATCTGACCTCCTTTGATATCTTTATCAAATTCATTATCTCCTACCCTCTGTACCAGCAGTTCTCAACCTGTGGGTCACAACCCCTTTGTAACAATGAAAATACATCCTGCATATCAGATATTTACATTACGATTCATAACATTAGCAAAATTACAGTTATGAAGTAGAATGAAAATAATTTTATTGTTGGGGGGTCACCACAACATGAGGAACTGTATTAAAGGGTCGCGGCATTAGGAGGCATTAAAAAGGTTGAGAGCCACTGCTCTATACCTTACCACCCTGGCCTTACCTTCAGTAATACTCTTGTCACATTGGTTTATCAAGCGTCCTCCTTACTCTGATTTTTTTTTCTTAGTAATTTTCCATCCACTGACTGACCTTCACTCTGTTCCTGGATTATAAATTTCTACTTGACCTTGTATGAGAGTTGAACCCTATCTCTCCCTGACTAAAAAATCTCATTGTAGTGGTTTTCCTAAATAAAGTCTGCCTGACTATCTTTAGTAAGCATCGTGAATAATTTTTTTCCTTTAACATAATCCAGGAGATGTAAACTAACTGGTAGCTCAAACATTATTATTAGGCTTAAAATAGAATTTTTTTGTTTGTTTTGTAGAGACAGAGTCTTCACTTTATCGCCCTCGGTAGAGTGCTATGGAGTCACAACTCACAGTAACTTCCAACTCTTGGGCTTAGGTGATTCTCTTGCCTCAGCCTCCCAAGTAGGTGGGACTACAGGTGCCTGCCACAATGCCCGGCTATTTTTTGTTACAGTTTGGCAATGCTACCCTCAGTATATGGGGTCGGCGCTCTACCCACTGAGCCACAGGCACCACCCTTAAAATAACATTTTTATAACCAGAACAATACCTTTATATCACTCATAATTGTTTTAAAATTTAGTTTATATATGAAACTTATGGGAACATGTAACTAGCATTCTTGTGCCTCCTTTGCTCATTTTAATAAAATATTCAGGGAGTTCTTGCTGTTTACTTAGCACTCTGTTAGTATTTAATGAAATTGTGATAAAAAAGAGACATTGCCTTCTAAGAAACTCGCTAATGAACTCTTCAGTTAAAGAAGTAATAAGGGATAAATTAAGATTTCTTCATTCTTTCCTCTCCTTCCCTGTTCTTCACCAATCTCTCTTGTTCCTATGTCTTACTTCCCTTGAATCTTCCTATTACTTCTAAAGAAAACAGACTCTAAGGTTTTCTAATATCACTTAATCTTTCATTCATCCCTCAGGGGAGTGTTGAGAAAAGCAAAGTCCACAGAGTTTGAGAATTATCAAACTCATAAAATATGGAAGTCTTAGCCCTTTCAAAATTAATGTGCTATTTTCCATCCCCGAGGGAGAAGTTGGTTCTAATAATTTTGCCAAGAATATAAAGAAATAAATTGAAAGTTTGGAAAGAATGAGTAGATTCTAAGGAGGCATGCCCCTTAGACCTTAGAAAGTTTCTTAATGAAAATAAGGAGCTGAAGAAAGCAAAAGTGAGTTTCAAATTACCCTCTAAATTAAATTATCTGTCAGTTTATTGCAGTCAGTTTCAAATGCCTGTGTGTATCTGGATCATTGTTTTTGAAATTCATAAAATATTTTATGACCAAATACAATCTTTTTTTAAAAGATGTTTTTATTTTATTATTTTTTTTTCAGTTCGTCCGGGGCCGGGTTTGAACCCACCACCCTCGGTATATGGGGCTGGCACCCTACTAGAGAGCCACAGGCACCACCCCCAAATACAATCTTTTAAGTGGGAGATATTTAGTGATAATAATATTTTTTTAATTGTAATTCAATTTTAATAGTTGCAAGAGACAAGGGAAAAAAAATGTTGAGCATAATGAGCAAGGAATTGTCTTTCACTATCAAGTAATTTTAAAAATTGAATTAACTGGATACTTGAATGCAAGAATCCAACTGTTTTCTTTAGGTTTTCTCATCACTCATTTCTCTCCATTCTCTTCCCCTTCGTGTTGACCATTTTTCCTAACAACACTACTTTATCCCTTTTTAAGATCTATTAACACCAAGTAACACAAACAGGCTATTGGTTCCACCTTAAAATTTCTTTTCATTACTCCTGAACTTTTAGTAGATATTTATACCATCAATTACAGTAAGACTATCAGCCAAATTTGACACTTTGATCATCGTAGTTACTACTATGAGGTGTTGGTCTTTAGCTGAAAGGGACAAAATGTTGATTTGGCTCTGCTGGCCTGAGATCATGAACAAACTTTAATAAATTACTTTTCAGTACAGGCAAAGGGAAAACCACAAGTTTAATAACTTCTATTGCTCAACACGTTTTATTTATTTATTTTTAAAATCAGCAACATAACAGTGTTTGAGCAGAATAAATCAACAACTTTTTCTCTGGAAATAAAAATTATCTTATAATGCAATGTCACCTTCTCTTCTATTTCCATTTTTTTAATATTATAGGGTATTGACTGGAAGAAAAAAAGCTTCAGTAACCTTCAGTTCACTTCCTGGTGAAGAATAATAGAAGCTGAGAGTAATATTAAATGTAAAGTAGCTCAATTCTCATATTTTATTGATGCAGCATTTGATATATAGAGGAGTACAGCACTTCCCCCACCCCAAACATGCCACTGATAGTTGAATCAGGCCAAAGAATGCAAATGTCAGCTGCACGCTATTCTGATCACACAACAAACTAAATGACGATTCAAGTGTTTTGCTTTATATCTACTTTCTCATGAAAATAGAATTGGGGCAACATAAGGAATATCCAATCCAACCCATTTTCCGTCTCAGAGGATAAGATATATATTTTCATTTTCCAGTAAGTTTCTTGCAGGTTGAAGATAAACTGAAGAAATCATGTGGTGGTACAAATTTCTTTTTTTTTTTTTGGTAGGGGGAATAGAGTCTCAAGTTGTCACCCTGGGTAGAGTGCCATGCTGTGGCATCTTAGCTCACAACACAGAGCAACCTCAAACTCGGGCTCAAGCGATTCTCTTGCCTCAGTTTGTTGTTGTTGTTGTTGTTTTTCTATTTTTAGTAGAAACGAGGTCTCGCTTTTGTTCAGGCTGGTCTCAAACTCCTGAGCTCAAGCAATCCACCTGCCTCAGCCTCCCAGAGTGCTAGGATTACAGGTGTGAGCCACCACACCCAGCTTGGTAGTACAAAATTAAGATACATGAGACCAAAATCAATTCAACCATGGAACAGACTCTGAGAAATAAGAAATTTATCTTACTAACCAAAAAGAGGCAGTCAGGCAGGCAAGGTTCAGGTTTTCACAGCAAATAAGGATTAATTTAAATTGGGATTAATTTCTTAATTATGTATAGATAAAAACCTGCACAAAATTAGGAAGGTTCATAAAGGACTAGTAAGGACTCTCAAGATTGCATCACTATAATGTCACTCATAATATTGAATGTAAAAATTTTCTTCAGTCATTAACTTTAAAATAAAATCACAAATACATGTTGACTTAGAAGGTAGGCAGTTAATTCAATAGTAACATGGGACTTCAAGGCAAAAACAAAATGAAACAACAGTGGCAAAACATCCTGAAAGATTTCTCTTGCAATATGAAGCATTTATTTTAAATTATTAAGCAGGGAAACAAAAGGTCATTTGTGACCTCATATTATAGATATGTTAGTGTAAGATACTGTGCCTCACTCAAGGCAAGTTCAGCCAAAGAAAAACATTAACTAAATATAAGTGAGGAAAAGAACATTTGAGGGATATCTCCCTACTTCTTCCTTGCTTCAGAATCACATCTTACACAATTGCTGAATCCCTTCATAACTAGCTCTCTTAGGAGGAAGGCCTACTTCCAAGGTGCTATTTCTCATCGTTGGGGGGTTTCTATTTAATTTTTAGTAGTGGCAGGGTTTCATTCTCTATGTTGCCCAGGCTGGTCTCAAGTTGCTGGCCTCAAGCAATTCTCCCACCTCACCCTTTAGACTTGGGACTACAGGTGTGAGCCACAGAGCCTAGCCAAACTAGTTCTCACCTTTTTGATAGCACTTTTCCAAACTCCTGCCCTTCAGATATAGAGGTGGTAAAAGCTCTCTTAACACCATCCATCCTTTTTTTTTTTTTTTTGTCTTAACACATATTTATCTCTATTAGTACTTTCATTAAAGTGAATTATGTTTCGTGCCAGGACCCTGACTGACGATCAGGAAACAGGCACCAAACAAAAAATAGTTTATTATGTGATTTAAGAAAAGGAACCTAGTTGGATTTTTACCCACTTACATTAAGAGGAAAGCATGTTTCGATATATTGAGATATTATAGTTTATATAACTGTGTGTGTGCCTGGGCATGTGTGTGTGTTTGTGTGGGTGTGTATAGTGGTGGGAGAAGGGGTAATGTGAGCTTGCTTTGGTGAAATTCTTTCATGAAATACTAGTGCTGCAAATGTTAACAAAAGATATTTCTGTTTTCTGTCAGTTTTTAATATGCTATCATTCTCTGTTAGCAGCTATGTATATGTAACACTTCCCAAACATCTCGACACAAATCATGTTTTTCCAAGATCATCTCCCAAGAGCAGTGATTCTCTAAACATACTGTGGAAAACCCTGGGGGAGTGAACTGAGGATAAAAGTCCAACTTTCTTTTGTTTATAGCATGATTAGATTTGTGTTTTCAACATTTCCCAAGGAACTCCTCTTAGATGATTTCCTCCAAGGATTCACTAGGAGCCTACTTATTGAAAGACATACAGAGTTTTTTTCAGGATGAAAGAGCCTGGACTCCAGAAAATCATAGTTAGGCTCCAAGATAATTAATGCCTTCTATCCACTGTATACTGAGTGTCTGAGCACGGCAAGACAGTAAGGGAGCTTTAACTGAGGAAGCTGACCATTTTTGCTCAAAGGACTGAGAAGAGAAAAGATCTTGAGGGGTCACCAAACTCCAGGATTATATTGTATCTTTTTAGGCTATATGTGACTTATTAGTTTCAGAGTTCAGGTTCACAAATTAAAGTCATTAGAAATATGGAAAATTGGGTAGATGAAACTTAAAAAATATTAAATTAAAACTTGACCTGAGGTTTTGACTTGTATCAAATAGTGTGACTTATTTGTGGTAGACCCAGTACAAGAATTTAAGTTCCCAAAAGCTGATTCAGTAGTCTCTCCTGTCTGACATAAATCAAACCCGATTTTCATGAAACATATACGTAGTATGACTTGTCCCAATAAAACTAATTTATACAAAGGCATAGAGTCCTCATGTCAAATCTATTAAGAGATTACGAGTAAAGTATAAACATCTTAACACAATAATTAAGAAAGTGAGGTGAAGACTATGTTAACCAGTTTGATGTAAGCATTCCAAATTATAGATAAAATAAGCACATTGTACCCCATAAATGCATTAATGTACACAGTTATGATTTAATAAAAATACATGGATAAAAGTCGACATACTTTTTATAACACTTGTGACATGTATTTTGCTACTTTTGTTAATTGGAAAAAAAAATCCATAAATCCACCTTAATTTGGAATGGTTTCTCTCAAGGCAACTCATTTAATTGAACGGTAAACTGCTTTTTATGGAGAAGGTGGTAAAGTAGCTTGAACAAATAAAAAAAATTATGTGTATCTTAGTAGGACATGAAATTATTCACTTAAAATTTTAAAAAATGAGCCAAACAGAGGACATAGGCCAGGTGCAATGTCTCATACCTGTAATCCTAGCACTCTGGGAGGCTAAGGTGGATGGATTGCCTGAGCAAGAGTGAGACCCTGTCTTTAAAAATAGCCGGGTGTTGTGGCCAATGCCTGTAGTCCCAGCTACTCAGGAGGTTGAGGCAACAGGGTCGCTTGAGCTCAAGAGTTTATGGTTGTTATGAACTATGATGCCACAGCACTCTACCCAGGGTGACAAAGTGAGACTTCATCACAAAAAAAAAAATACTCAGAGATATGGATAAGTAAGTTATATACTGCAAAACAATTAGAAAAATGGTTACTAGGGATGTTCCAGAAAATAGCAAATGTACCTAGTAAGTTCATGCTTTTGGCTGAGAAAATATCTAGAACGAGTGAATGAGTGAAAAAAAATTCAGTCAGCTTCTTCTAAATGCCTGTGATAATATATTGAATATATATTGAGAAGATAGAGATGAACTAGGGAAGGAACTTTTTAGTTTTAGAAGATAATGTAATAAAAATATAGAGTGTCCAGGACAGTCTTTTTACCCAAGAAAAAGTTCAAAGTTAACCAATGGCCATGAGAGCAAAGCATAAAATCTAAACAGTAAAAGGTGGTCTCAGTATAAACAAGAAGTAAAAGGCATAGCTGTAAGATACTTTTTTTAATACCTCAAAGTATTTCAAAGCATTCCTTACAAACCCTCTTTGCTGGGCAAGAGGACTTCTAAGAATTATAAAAAATGTGATCTGCGCCTGTAGTCCCAGCTACTCGGGAGGCTGAGGCAGGAGAATCGCCTAAGCCCAGGAGTTGGAGGTTGCTGTGAGCTGTGTGAAGCCACGGCACTCTACTGAGGGCAATAAAATGAGACTCTGTTTCTAAAAAAAAAAAAATGTGATCTGGCATTAGCCTCACAAGTGGCCCAAGGTAAATAAGGACCTGTCTTGGAAGGTAATGTGGGTGTAGCTTTTGTCTAAGGGAGCATCCACCCAATAAGAATTTTAAGCATTGTATGTGTGTGTAAGTGCGTGTCTGTGTGTGTTTGTGTGTGTGTGTGTGTGTGTGTGTGAGAGAGAGAGAGAGAGAATGAATTAGTATTATTAGAAGCAACATGAGCTTGAACCATAAAGAAACAAACAGTTCAGAAAAAGGGGAAGAATCCTTGGTACCTCAATTTTCTGCCTACAAAAAGACCACTAAGAAAGCTGCTCAGCCACAAACATGGGCCATTTATATTGAGAAAGACAGGATAGCTCAGAGGCTGAACTAAGATGTCAGAGGATCAAAGGATGTTCCAAGAATAACTCTGGGCACATATGCTCAGTTAAATTTTAGGATTGCTGTGGATTACTCCTCCTTTTGAATAGAATTTTCAATTAAGGCTATCCTACACTATCCTAACATTATATGTAAAATATGAGGAGAATAACTAACTTGTGTTTTAATTGAGGGGAATAAAACTCAAGGAGCTGCATTTGAGGAGGGTCTTCTGTACCTAGGCCTAAATAAAATGACAAGATCCTGAATGTTCATCTCATTCGTGAGAAATAAGACTTTGCTGGTCTTGAAAAAGGGTGACTATATTTCTTCACTGGGGAAGAATGTAAATATATTTCCATAGCGCTAACTATGGTGGATTAAAAATGGCTGAAAATCCTTTGCACTCTCTCATAGAGTCTTTCTTCCCTCCATTTGAACCTGGTCTGGCCTATGGTTGCTTTGAGCAATGGAAAACTGCAGAACTGATTGTTATATACTGGCATGGGCCTAGATTTTAAGTGGATAAATGCCTGTACTATGGTCTCCTGAAAGCCTGCAGTGCTATGTAAGAAATATGACTACCCCACAGCTGCCAGGCTAGCAACATACAGATGCTGTGCAAAGACAGAGCAAGATGGAGGTGGAAACCAGTCAATAACGGGTGGATTCAGACTTAGCCAACAGCAACGCTGCAGCTAATTCATCAGATATAATGGAACAAAAACAAGACTTAGTGTCCCCTCTCTGAATTCCTGACCTTTCTAATTGTGACATAAACGAATGATAAGTTATTGGTTTTAGCCATTACGTTTTGATGTAGCTGGTTATGCAACAATGGATAACCATAACGTACATATAGTATACGCATTCAAGATATGTAAAAGATTTTGTGGTTTGCAAAGTGTACACAATGTTCATTGAAGGTAAGAAATATTTAATATTTTCATTATTTTCTGTATCTCCCAATCATTGTCATATTCATTTATTGGAATGAAATATGATTTATGAGAAATGATTTGTCAACAATTTGATAAAATATAATTGTAAAATTGTTTTCACATTTTTCCAGCTTTATTAAGGTATAATTGACAAGTAAAAATTGTGTTTCGTGTACAACTTGATGTTTTGACATATTATGCATGGTGAAATCACCACCACAATCAAGCTAATTAACATATCCATTACTTCACACAGTTACCGTTTTCTTTTTGTTGTATGTAGTAAAAACATTTTTTTAAATGAAAGCTACATCAATAGGACTTACTTCATCAGATAATATCTTGGGTCAGTTAATAAGGAAACAGTATATAGTCTAATTGTTACATTCAATCACATAATTTTAAAATACACATTATGACACTTTCCACTCATTCACTTTTGCAAGCAGCCTCTAGCAAAGGAGAGCCATACTAAATTTTTGATTACAGTTCACACTCTCTAGGTGGCTTTGCCAGTAGTATATTAGTGTAGTATTATTGAATTACATTTGCCTGCTTATGATTTTTTTTTTTTGGTCTTGTCTCTAAATAAGACAAGATATTTCTGCCCTATATATAAGAATTGCAAACTGGGGGCAGCGCCTGTAGCTCAAGAAGTAGGGCACCAGCCTCATATACCGGAGGTGGCAGGTTCAAACCCAGCCTCAGCCAAAAACTGCAAAAAAAAAGAGCCCGGCTTTGCAGCAGGCACCTGTGGTCCCAGCTACCTGGGAGGCTGAGGCAAGAGAAGTGCTTAAGCCCAAGAATTGGAGGTTGCTGTGAGCTGTGACGCTACAGCACTCTAGTGAGGGTGACACAGTGAGACTCTACCTCAAAAAAAAAAAAAAAAAAGCTAAAACAGGAATTGCAAAGGGATTTAAAATCACATGATTATGTCTATATCTACATAACTTGTATCCATTCTTCAAAGTAGATTTTTTTTTTTTTTTTGTAGAGACAGAGTCTCACTTTATTGCCCTCGGTAGAGTCCCGTGGCATCACACAGCTCACAGCAACCTCCAACCCCTGGGCTTAGGCGATTCTCTTGCCTCAGCCTCCCGAGTAGCTGGGACTACAGTCGCCCACCACAATGCCCGGCTATTTTTCTGTTTTGCAGTTTGGCCGAGGCCGGCTTTGAACCCACCACCCTCGGTATATGGGGCTGACGCCCTACTCGATGAGCTACAGGTGCCAACCTAGATTTTTAATTTATACTAAAAAGGTCACAATATGATTGTGCTATAAGACTAAGCTCAAAAAAATTTTGCAGCACTGTTTCTCAAGCTGGTCTTGGCTCTGGGGATGGACGGGTTTTGTGGAACATTCTAGAGTCTCTTAAGCACTCACAACCGAAAGCAACTGAGGAAGGGGCAGAGCCTAGAGCAACCCCTTTAAAACAACAGCAGCCATTTGGCATACGCTCACAACGGCTGGGTGTTCAGTTGGGAAAGGCTCGAGGCCAAGCTCTCAAAGACTATGAGTTACAGTCAGTCTCTCAAAGTGGAAGTTATGACTTCTGTCTAGGTGAACAACCTGACCTATCGCACCTCACCATACACCCTATGGAGTATGTTGAGAAGTAGGGGCCCACGACCGCCTCACTAACGAGTCCCGTGGCTTCGCCTTCATCCACTTCCACTACAAGCATCATACTGAGGATGCCTTGGATGCCCTAGCCAGTATCATGCTGGATGGCCATGAGCTTCGAGTTCAGTTGGCACGCTGGAGTTGCCCTCCAGAACTTTGCCTAGGCTACCGCCACAATCGTGGCCACAACCGCAGTCGCAGCTGGGAAATGCCACTGCCACACCACAAGTACAAGGAAGTCAGGTATGATCCCCAGAGCCACAGCCCAAGGCGTGGTTGATGCTGCCACCCTAGTACCAGCAACCAATCTTATTCCAGATACCAGTCCAGATCCAGATCCAGATCCAGATCCAGTAGCAGATCTCACGTCAGCCGCTTGAAATTGAAGCCTCACTCTCGTTGTTGTTCTCGGTGTCGTTCTCATTGTCACTTTTGCTGTTGCTGTGTCTCTTGCTGTCGCTGTCACTCTCACTCTCGATGTGGCTGTCAGATGTGGCTCTTGCTGTCACTTTCTCTGTTGCTTTTGCTGTTGCTCTCACTCTTGATGTCACTGTCACTCTCGATGTCACTTTCACTGTTGCTCTCACTCTCACTTTTGCTCTCGTTCTCGCCCTCACTCTCGCAATAGAGATAGATCTTCATCAACTTCGAGACCCAGATCAACCCAAATATCCAAAGCCAAGTCCTCCTCAGTGTCCAGGTCTTCATCAACCAGTTCCAGCTCTAGGTCCAGAAGCCTTCCACCAAGATACAAAAGGGAACTCAAGTCCAGGTCAAGATCTAGATCTAAGAGTATCTCCAAGTATCTTATACAGGGAAGATAGTGTACTGTTAGATTAGTCATTCATCTGCAAGCAACCTGAGAACTGGGTGGGAGCTAGGGCAATGTTGATATTCTGTTGATTGACAAATACTAACAGTAGAATATGTTTGTTTGTAAAATGTGGTATAAGTTCTTACTTGTTTTAAGCCTTGCCCCTGCTGGTAAACTTCAATTTATATGGAATTTGGTTGCTGTTATTTGAATAATAATATTTGGGTATCTTGTAAGTTGGTTAAGTGAAATACTTAAATTCTCATTATAGGTCTGGATATCTGAAATAAGATCTCATTTTCTTTAGTGCACTGAAATTTATTGTGCTGAAAGTAATTTGTGGCCTTCTAATTTAAGAAAATGTCTGCAGCCACGTGCTGTTAAGTAACCCAAAATGGTCCAGTGATTAACTCATTTTACCTCCATTCTTTAAAAGTAAAATCCTGCAAAAGTTGGTGTTAATGTATTAATATGTGCCATTTATATTCACATCTAAATGGTGTAATATATGAACATGGATCTGTGTGAAGATGTTTTAGGCAAAAAGAATTTAATTTTTTCAAACAATTATCTGTCAAATACAATTTTAACCTCTTAGGTATCCTTGTACACTGGACACAGTTGTATAGCAGTTGAGTAATGCAGGTTAGCTGCTAAAGTGGTGCTTCATAGTACAGCCCTTGATTATTTCATGTTTTCTCTTTGTTGCTCCTGTGCTGTACAGAAACAAATGGTTGGCCAGTTTATTAAAAAGTCTGACAACTGCACTTCCCATACAACAGAATACATCTAGTGGATGATAAATACACCTTTATTTTTCCCTTTCACCACCAGAATGGTAAAACTGATCATTTTCATTTATAAGCTTAAATGTAAAAAATGTTAAGAAAGCAAATGACTTGTACTGATAAGATGTTGTGTTTTTTGGTTTTGCGTCTTTTTTTGCTTATGCATATTCTATACTATAACCACTTTCTGAAGCTGAAACATTTTATTGATGTTTTTAAAAATAAAATTAAAAAATTAAAAGTTTATTTGAGATCATATTTTCCTTTTTAAAACTGTGACACAAAAATCATTGAGGTCATCCATCTCAAATGTCTTATAAACAATAAATTATTGAGAAAACAAAGTACCAACCTTCTGAGATCCAAGGTGTAAATTTTTTTTTTCACCCTTGGTAGAGTGCCATTGCATCACACAGTTCACAACATCCTCCAACTCCTGGGCTTAGGGAGATTCTCTTGCCTCAGCCTCCTGAGTAGCCAAATTTTTGTTGCAATTTGGCCAGGGCTGAGTTTGAACCCACCACCCTCGGTATATGAGGCTGGTGCCCTGCCCACTGAGCCACAGGCACCGCCCAAGGGGTAAATATTTTAATTTAGTAAGCTGCAGTTGAAGTCTCACACATTTGCTACTACCTCATGACTTTGTTCCCTGAGGTCATTGTGACTACCCCTAGCTCAGCTCTGAATCTTCTTGAATTGCATGCTTTGGCTCTATACTCCATTTCAACTTACTGACTTTGAACTAACGTTCTGGGAAACAGTTGTTCCTCGCTTGACTTTGGAGTTTGGACCTACTCTGATTTCCTTACTTCCCTTTCAGCACAGCATTTGTTGGAACTAATTCTAGGCCCACTCAATTTTTCCTCTTTACTTCATGATTGCCAATTCAGCACCATGGTTCAGGCATTATTTTCAGTTATCTTTGCCCGAGCCAGTGACTAAATCAAACTTTGACAAATACATTGAGGATTCAAATTCTTACAGTTTGTGAAACTGAAGCTTAGAGGCATTAAATAATTAAACAATTACTGGGAGATTTCAACTTGGATCTCTTAATTCTCAATTGAATTATCTCAGTGTGTTTCCTCTCAACACATTGAATTGAAATATTGTTTGGAGACATTATTTGTAATTATTAGAAACAAATATTAAAGTCAAGACTTCTAAATAGAAAGTAACTGTCACACTGTGGGGCTCCCAGGTTTAAAATGAAGTACATTGTCATTGTAGAGAAAATTTCAAAACTAACTGAAATCTGGTTCTAAACAAGCAATCTAAAAATAAAAATCCTTAACTGAAATAAATCTATTAGTAGTAGTAGCCAGAAAGCACACTAAAGTTAATTGTTATTAATCTAACCAAACATCTGTTTAGACTTTTTAAACACACAGGCTACACGTACATGCATGCACAGGCACACATACCTCCTCACGCTAATTAAGACTTTGCTAACTTAGGCATCTTAAAAATACTACCAGGAAACTAATCGGTCACATAACATTATCTCACTCTTTATTAAGGTACCAGTCAAAAACATTTTATTTCCCACCAGGACCATTTTCTTTCTTAATATAAACCAAATGTTCTCTGGTATTTACTTCAGAATATTTTCTCTTCATTTGAGAATTAACTATTACTGGACTGGGGTTTTCTAATACGTTGGGTGATATATGAAACAAATAAAAAATGGATTTTTTTTTAAGACAAGCTCTCCTCTGTCACCCAGGCTAGAGCTTAGAATGGAATAATTCATAGCTCACTGAAGCTCATACTCCTGGGCTCAAGTGATTCTCCCTCCTTGGCCTCCTTAGTACCTAAACTACAAGCATGCATCACCATATCCACTTAAGTTTTTAGTAGTTTTTTTTTTTTTTAATAAAGATAAAGGTATTACCATGTTCCCCAGACTGATCTAGATTTTTTGGCCTCAAAAAATCTCCTATCTTGGCCTCTCAGAGTGTTAGGAATACAGGCAGGAACCACCACACTCAGCAAAAAGCAGGGAAATTCTGAAAGGACCTCATGGTACAAAAAGGTAGGAAATGTATATAACAGAATTAAAATTATATTTTATTTATAATTTAAGAAAAAGATCATTCATTTCTTAATACACTCAATTTCAGTGCCTAATAACTTATTAAACTAATGATTAACAGAAAAAGATATGTTGTTTTATTATTTTTCCATTAAAAAACTAAAATCTAAATTATACTGACATGTTAACTTTAAAGAATGGATAATAAGTTTTACATGCAAAGTTATTAAAAGTTACTTTTGAACATTTTTGATTAGATCACTGATCATACCACTCTCCTGCTACAGCTATTAGTAGCAGAATAATATTAAGTAAGTGACAGAAATCCTTCACAAGCTTATACTTTAAAAACTGAAATACTTTGACTTACAGATCCAAAAAGCCTAAGGCACATCTAGCTTCAAGTATGTCTCAAAATGTATTTTCCTCTTTTTCTTTGTGCTGGTTTTCCTCATTATTAGGTAGAAAAGATAGCGATAAGCATCTTTAAATTTTTATCTTATCAGGTTAGCCACCACAATGGAAAATGATTTCTCATTTTCAATAGTTCCAGCTAGCATCTCATATTTAACCCTTAATTAGACTGCTTTTGGTCACATGCTCAGTCTGAAGGCAATTACCATTACCAGAATTGTAAAATAGCTGATTGGGCATGGCTCCGTGGAACTATTTCATTGGTCATGGCAAGTGAATTCTGCTCCATCCAAACCAACTAGACAAAGATTGGGACATGGGTTTTCCCTCCTAGAAATTCAGAGTGCTATTTGAAGCATGTTAAATGTATGCTAAGCAGAAAAAAATAAAATCTACTGCTTGTTCTCAAGAAAATAACATATCTTAATTTGTGTTTTATTTTTTGCAGGAAAAAACTCAATTTACAGTTTATATCATTTATTTCTTCTTGGAATAAGTTTTACATTTCCATCTGAACCCCAGTTGTGGCTATAGTTTGCCAGAAAAGCCCAGGTCTTTCAAATCTGTTCCTTCTGTGTGAGTTTTTCTCCACTAATACATACCCAACCACCACTTTCCACATGCAGAAACCTATATTTAAAGATTAAGATTTAAATGTAATATCTCTGTGAAACTTTTCCAATCTCCCTTTAAATAATCAATGTCACTCAGTTGTCTATATTTACATAATACTACATATATCTTATGGGATATATTTTATTTGGACAATTTTATGTGATTTTCCCTCAAATGGAATGTGTATCATTAGGAGTACATACTGTTGCAAGATGTCACATACCTCTAGTAGCTAGAATAGTAATGGACTAAATTTATGTTGGAAGGATTAATTTATTAAATAAGTCAGATTATGTAACATGTCTCAGATTCAGTAGCCAAATTTTGTTTCTATAAGGACAACTTGAATGGAGGACTTCAAAAAAAAGTGATAAGTGGGGTTGGTAATGTTAATGAGTCCAGAAACTCTTAGAGGCCTACTTTAAAAAACAGTACAAACGAGCATCATTTTTACCAAGGAATAGTGGCTGTACTAACATAACATAGAACAGAATCAGGAAAGTCAGCACTCTTTAATATAGGCAAACTAAATATACATTTTCAAGGTATCTATGATTTTCTGGTTAATTTTGTTTCAGTATTTATAATAAGTATGAGAAAAGAAATCAAAATTGAAAATAGATGCCTTTGTGGAAAATTCCTTATGAAATCGTTTAGGTTAGAAATACACCTAACAGGCTCGGCTCCCATAGCACAGTGGTTCCGGCACCAGCCACATACACTGAGGCTGGTGGGTTGGAAACCCGGCCTGGGCCAGCTCAACAATAATGACAACTGCAACAACAGGAAAAAAAAAAAAAAAATAGCCTCGCGTGGTGGTGGGCTACTTGGGAGGCTGAGGCAAGAGAATCGCTTGAGCCCAAGAGTTTGAGGTTGCTGTAAGCTGTGACACTACGGCACTCTACCCAGGGCCATGTAGTGAAACTGTCTCTAAATAAATAAATTAATTAAATAAACCTAACAAAGTTTTTTTAGCAGAGCTTGAGGGATTGTATGAGGCAAGATGAAGAGCTAAAAGCGAGAGGACGAGGCTGGCACGGTGCCTTCCCCCTGTAATCCTGGCACTCAGGGAGGCAGAGGCGTATGGATGGCTAGACCTCAGTTCAAGACCAGCCTGAGCAAGAGGAAGACTGCGTTTCTACTAAAAATAGAAAAAAACTAGGCAGGCATTGTGGCTGGCACCTATAGTCCCAGCTACTTAGGAGGCTGAGGCAAGAGAATCCCTTGAGCTCAGGAGTTTGAGGTTGCTGTGAGCTGTGAAGCCACGGCACTCTACCCAGGGTGACAGCTTGAGACTCTGCCCCCCCCAAAAAGGAAGACCCAACTGAAGAGATTTGGCTCTGGCCCTGGTGAATTATAAAACTGAACTTTCTTAGTGAGTCTCTATAATTCAACGAATTCCTGAGCAATGGCTGAGAAAAGCCCCTGGATATCTGAAAATGAGCATTGCTGCGTTTAGCTAGGATGACTTTGGCCAGGCAATTCTAAGAGGGTAATCTGTGTAATGTAACCAGATGCATTCTCATTCTGTAATTAAGCTTACAGATAACTAACTGGAGCATATTGGAGCCTGCAAAATGTTCTAGAAGCCTGGAAATAGGCTCACGTGAGAGAACGTAGGAAGTAAAGGGGAATTCTGGGTACTTGCAGCTTTTGAATGAAATGAAACCTAACTTGACTACAGCCTCTGCTTGGTAACCAGGCAGAAAATAACGGCTGCCTAGACAACGAATCATAACAGAGGCTGGGCGAGCAGCAGGACTCAACTAGAGACTCACGCCAGTGGGCGGAGAATGAGGAGGAGGAGGAGTTTACGGGAAGGCGGAAATGACTGAGTGGGGGTCGTGTTATTCTGCTGGCTATTAGTAACAGCCAGACGATTTTCCACTTTTCCCACAATGGAGAACTCAAGCTCCACCCATGAAAATGATGTATCGGCAGTCCAGCGCCACAATCGCATGGAG